>JACXGM010016123.1:0-12625 GCA_016801145.1 Umbra pygmaea
ATGTATTTAGGCAACCAAGGAACTGCAATCATTATGTCATGTTAAGTAGCGCTAGCTAATGGGTTAGCCTGCAGTGTCGTGAACAGACCTTCTAATATATCCATGGCCTCATCCTTCATCCACGTTACAGGCTTTACAACATATATCCCCCGGACGCATCCTATGATGAGTGTTGAACATGGATGTAAGAGAAACCCTAGACATAACTGATGCTTATTACAAGTTACATGTACTCCCAACATTTATGTGATTAAAAAAGTTGACTTTTGTCTCAAACTATTCATGGAATAAATCTCATGACTGACAGGCTTTCAGGGTTCGATTCAGTGTCACCAGGCTTCAACATTCTTACTCAAAACAATATTTATGGGAGCAAAAAACAATTACAGGGACATTTCTAGAAAGGGGTGAATCTGTTGTAAAAATTCAGGGACACATATTTTGTTAAACTCCACTATAGAGAAGGAGGAAACTATAAATAAAAGAAAAAAGGCATTAAAAAACAATGTCGGACAAACCAAATCTACATCCGATATGGAAAAGACAAAATAGACAGCTGGGTGAGGTTGGGGAATATGAGTGGAGGCGAGAGAGTAAAAGGCAGAAAGAAATAGGTAAGAGGGAGAGGAAGAACAAAGTGTTTTTTAATTATTAAATTTAAAAAATATAAAGTTTTAAAATATTTACATAAATAGATGGAGACATATCCTTACACAAGGAGAGCTGCCCTGTCATATTTACAATATATGTTTATTGTTAAAAATGCCATCCTGTTAGCCTAAAGGGACTGTGGGATGCCACTGAAAAGAAATCTCCCAAATTTGTGAAATGAACTCCGTCTCTAATAAATATGCCAGGGCAGTCAAACTTTAAGCAAGGATGCCTTCCACTGTCTCCACCCAAATCCCTGACAAATTTGCCCATCTCTCTGTTCACCCACATTCTGGTCTTGTTGATCTTTCTCGGATCTGCTTTCCTCCAGTGACATCTCTCATTGATGGAAGAGAAAAGGATCTTCCTCTCAGGAAAGATGCCATGGAGGTGCAACAGGTTCTGCTTCATCACTGTGACAAGTGCCACACCTTTGATGTTGCCAAGGTCATTGCCACCACAGTGAATTAGCAGGATATCCGAGACTGTTCTTCCTCTCAATGATTCCTCCATCTCAGACCCCCCCAACCAAACCACCACACATGGCCATCCAGTCCCAGGTTCCTCCCTGTGGTGTATCTGGCTCTCTCCTCCTCACGTCGGATGTCATGATAATTTCATGCAGGACGGATAATAAACGACTGTGGCTCATAAACTAATGATAAGGTCAGTGATTTTAGTTCACAATCAATCAAGTGTTACTTGTCATTTGTAATCACAGGATTATGCAAATAGAATAAATAAGAATGTTTGTAATGAATATAGTTCACTTTGTCCAAGTACGGCCGGGACCCATTAGGATTTCTGCTTTCCTCGGGCTCAGTCCATCTGGGGCAGGGGTCTCCAACTTCGGTCCTGGAGAGCTTCCATCCTGTAGGTTTTCAAATATTGTAGCCTCATCCAGCTTCTCATCCAATTAGTAGAATCAGGTGTGGTAAATTGAGGTTCAAGTGTAAACAGTCTGGATGGTAGCTTTCCAGGAACAGGGTTGGAGAACCCTGATCTGGGGGTATCTTCCAACTCTAAATAAAGTAAGTAAAAAATATTTATGTTCTCCCTACTTTAAAAATATAAAATTATCAGCAAATGCATATTCAGTTGCGTTAGCTAGCACACAAACAACTTATATGTGTGTGTTCCTATAATACATATATCCTGCCAGGTCCATCAATTTGTGTATCATCTTTATCAAAGGATTATGTAAATAGAATAAATAAGAATGCTTTTAATTAATATAGTTCAGCAAATGCATATTCAGTTGCACTCAGACTACTTTGTTCCTATAATACATATATCCTGCCAGGTCCATCAATTTGTGTATCATCTTCATTAAATGATTAAATAAATATATATAAATATTGTTCACCTTGTCCAAATAGCTGCAGAGACTCGTCCACAGACTAGGACAGATAGACAATGTAATTACTTTAAAATACATGTATTAAATGCATTGCACTTGTAAAAAACACTGTACCGTTGTAAGAATAGACTATAAATGCTAAGTTACGGTTAAAATACACTGTAATACTCAGTGTAAGGTTAGCTAAAGTAAACTCAGTTTTGCTAACGTCATAACGTAGACAAAATGGTACACATTTACATTTATTAAACGAAAGACCAAACAGCTATTTTCCTGTATTGAATCCAAGTATTGAACTTACTGTAACTGAAAACTGATGTAGACAAATTTTTATCCAAAGCTGACTGACTGTATATCGCTTGAGTGACTCCCAGTTCCAGCTAGCGCATTTTGCAACAGGACCTCTGGAAAAGAACCGTCATTTGAGCATGCACAGTACAGGGCGACATAGGCGGGCGCAGTCCCACGGTTCTGCGCGCGTTCATTGTGCGCGTTCATCATGCCTAGTATAATAACTCTGAAATCTGCTACTAGTGAATATTAAAAATGTTAAAAACGTTACGTTTTAAACAAGGACCATTTAAGTGTTCGGGCTGAAAAGTTGATTTAACCCCCAAAACATTATCCGCTGACATATACAAGCTTATTTCATCATGAAAGTCTATAAGAAAAAATGCTTTTGGGCCGCATGGGTGCAGTTCCCCGGTTGGCCGCTAAGCCCATGGTTGCATCAACTTCCGTGTCTAAAACTACCCCCTTGGACTCTCCTCTGAAGAGTGGCAACACGGAGGCCTGAAACATCAAATGACCTGAAAACAATGATTGTTCAACATTATGGTTTAGGGGAAGGCTACAAAAAGCTATCGCAGAAATTTAAGCTGTCAGTGTCCACTGTGAGGAACATAGTGAGGAAGACAACAGCCACAGTTCTTGGTAAGGCCAGAAGTGGCAGGCCAAGTGAAATATCATAGAGACAAAGGCGAAGGATGGTGATAATGGTCAAAAACAGCCCACAGACCACCTCCAAAGACCTACAACATCATCTTGCTGCAGAACGCACATTTGGACGGCTTAATTTTGGAAGAAGTTCCTGTGAACAAAGTTATTTGGTCATAACAAGGGACATTATGCATGGTGGCAAAAGAAAACAGCGTTCCAAGACAAACATTTGCTACCCACAGTAAAATTTGGTGGAGGTTTCATCATGCTGTGGGGCTGTGTGGCCAGTGCCGGTACTGGGAATCTTGCTAAAGTTGAGGTTCGCATGGATTCCACTCAATATCAGCAGATACTTAAGAATAATGTAGAGGAATCATTCACAAAGTTTAAGTTTCGCCGGGGCTGGATATTTCAACAAGACAACGAACAAAAACACTGCTCAAAACCTACTCTGGCATAATTTGGTCACTGTGCCTTCATTATTCCGATATGTTGTAAACTCACCCTGGTTCTCCATGCCTCCATTTCCAGATACCATCTGTGCAGGTCATCACTCACCTGGTCCCTCTCCAGCCATCCGGACCTCCCGTCTTCTGTGCCGTTGGACATTAACTAACGGGTTTCCACTCATCTGGATATCACTGAACTGGTCTTCACTCACCTGGATCCCAATCACCTAGTCTCAGCCCTACTGGTTCCACTACTACCTCTGGTTATACCTAACCTGCTTACCATTATCCTGACCTAATATATTCAATAAATATTATTGTTATCACTCACCTTGTGTTCATCTGCATTTTGGATACACCCTCGATTCCTTGCCTAGATCCTGACAGAATAATCCGGCCAGACATGAATCTACTGTTTACGCCTCTACACGATACGCCGGGCTATCACACATCAGGGCACCATGTTGGGGAAACAAAGCACTACGTTCCAAGACGTCATGTCCACACTTCAAAAGTTAACTACCAGCTTCAACACCATAGGCCATCAAGTCAGTCAAATGCCTTCCCCACCTGTTCTGAGCCCACCAGAGATTCCTGTTCAATCCAATCCTCAGACTCTGTGTCTACGAGAGCTATGGGTTTCCGCACCAGCAAGGTACGATGGAGATTAAGGGGATGTTGTTCCTTCCTTTTACAATGTGGTCTAGTATTTGATCAACAGCACAGGATGTAGTCAACCAAAAGATCCAGGATTGCTTACGTCATCAGTTTGCTAAGCGGAGAAGCTTTGCAGTGGGCTACTGGGAGAAACAGGAAGCAGTGTCAGTGACCTTCATTGAGGAAATGAGAGAGGTATTTGATCATCCTATACAAGGTAAGGAAGCCTCCAAACGCCTACTATCACTACGGCAGGGAACCTGTAGTGTAGCAGAATACGTTATCATCTTTCGCACTCTAGCTGCAGAGAGTGGGTGGAACGAAGAGGCTCTACAAGCAGGTTTCTGTAACAGACATTCACTTCTTGTCTTCTTGTCCTTGCAGATCAGGAAACGGTCCAAATCATAAGGCGGTGGGACAGTCCTAGCGAGTCAGACGACGCATGTCCCATCCTCTCGGACCCGAAAAACCTTCACGTCACATCTCGTCTCAGGGTCAGTCTCTCATATACCAAGATTTACTGGACTCAAAAGCTGATGACAGTTTTACTGATGAAGTGTTAGATAAGCAATAGGGTTTGCCTATGGTGAAATGGTGAATGAAATTGAGGCTAGGACGGTTGACGGCAGGTTACTCTCTAGGATCACAACTAGAACAGGACCTATTCGGCTGGTAATATCTGGAAACCATTCTCGAGGAGATAAGTTTTCCTATTGTCAACTCTCCCCAAATACTGCAAATTTTTGGGGAGAATTATTGATTCTGCTTTCGATTCTCTACAGGGTGCCTCCACATATACCATGCTGGATTTACGGAATGCCTACCACCTCGTTCGGGTCAAGGAGGGTCAGGAATGGCTCACAGGAATTAACAACCCCCAGTCATTTTGAATAACTGGTTATGCCTTTTGGTTTGAATAATGCACCTGCTATGTTTCAGAACCTGATCAATGTCCTTCGGGATTTCATTGGACACTTTGTTTTCGTGTATCTAGATTATATAATAATCTTCTCTCCTCATGTCTCCACTTGTGTCCAGCACTTCTGGCAGGTCCTCCTTCGCCTGTTAGAGAAACGCCTGTTTGTCAAGGCCATAAAATATGTGTTCCACACGTAATCCACCACCTTCCTGGGTTAAGTCGTAGCAGAGGGCCAAGTCAAGATGGACCCGGTGAAGGTTTCTGTTGTACTGGATTGGCCTACGCCGGACACCCGTAAGAAGTTTCAGAGTTTTCTTGGGTTCACTAGCTTCTACAAAGGTTCGTCCAGAACTACAATCATGTGGCTGCGCCTTTGAATGCCCTTTACTCACTTGCTCGACTGCAGTGTTGTAGTACTCGAGACCGGTCTTGGTCTCGAGACCACGTTTTGATGGTCTCGGTCTCGTCTCGGACTCGCACGCATTTGTACTTGGTCTTGTCTCGGTCTCGGACATTGAGGACTCTTTTTTTCAAGACCAGTCAAGACCATAACTGTGGAAATATCACTAAATTGCCAGTATATAGTCTAATTTTTCTGTTAACATCCTTGCTTTCATTGGATGTAAAACGTACTGATTCAAATCCAAGCAATAACGTGACTCATTGTTCATTGCTAATTATATATTTTTTTTTACCGCTGTCACCCATCCCTGCCCCTTTTCACTCGCACTCCCAAGAAGGTGAGGTGTGGTTGTCTGGAAGCGGGATGTCTGCAAAATCTTCAGTAATACAATTCGGCTACAAAATTCATAAAGAATATATTTGTAAAACAACATCCAGAAGAAAGCATACAGCTTCTTGTAAATACTGCAGTGCTTCGATTTCAGAGATGGTGGGGACTATGTCAAACTTTTATTGTCACTTAGAAAGGAAGAACAAAGAAAGGTAAGCTCTGTAAGAGTGATGTTAGCAAAGCTGTCTAGCTAACATTAGCAACTTGCCTCAGATGGGGATTGAAAACCGGTTCCACTCGAGAACCGGTTCTAACAGAGCCATATATAAAGCCATCTTTATATACGGCTCTGGGTTGTAAGTTTTACGAATCATCAATATTTTATGCCCTCGACGTTAACGAGTCCTCTTATCGATGCTCCTGCTCCAAAGCTAATTTTGTCCCACCATAGTCTTATTTGATCAATGAATAATGTAGACAAACTGCTGCGCGTGTGTAGCTAATGTTATGTTACGTCAACCTTAAGCTAATGTCAGCTGCATACAGCTCCCGAAATTAAAGCTACGCGCAGAGATGATGCTCCCTCGTTTGTGTGAGAGAGCTAACATAGAGATATGAGCAGAGTGTGGAGACTGAGTAATGCACCTCAACTTATATGAGACATGACTAAATTAACCAGTGTGTCATTGGCGCTGTCACCTGGAGAGTGGAGGAGGAAGTCAAAGAAGCTCTCAGACAGGATCCTGGTCCAGGTAATGTACCACCTAACTGCCTTTTTGTCTACCCTGGAAATCCAGAGTTCTCGTGAGAGCACAATTTCAATGTGCTCAGCAAGTTACTCTGGCACCGAGAAATGCTGCTCATTAACTATGCCCTTGTAGCCAAGCTGCACCAATCACATTGGTGTACCTGATATACGCGGGCCAGAGGCGTGTTAAACAGATGACGACAGCTCTGCGAGCGCAACCTCACGTCATTAGTAAACATTGTAAGATCGCTATGGATGTACACCAGTTGTTTGAAACTGCTTTGGCAGCTACAATGAATGAATTAGACTTGGCTTTTTGTCTAAAAGAGGAACAGAAGACGGCACTGGAATCGTTTCTTTTTAAGAAGGAAGTTTTTTGCTATGTTGCAGAACTGATACGGCAAGAGTTTAATCTACCAGTTAGCTCTGCCATAGGGGCTTAGCGAAAATCCATTGGTGATTGGTCGTAGTGTTATCCAATTGCATACAGTGAGATTATCAAATGCACGCTTGGTGCCGCCCCTCGAGTTGAGTAATTTTCATTACTCGATGCCAGACCCAATGTAAGCCATTGTAATAACAATGTATCCCTTACCCCAATCAATAGTCCAAAGAAAATCCCTTTCTTTTTGCTTATTGTCAACCCCCCAGGGCTCTTGGAACAGTGTGCAAAGTTTAGAGGCCATACCAACAAGTCAACATCAAAATGCTACACACATGTCTTATAAAATTTCTATACATATTTAAAATCCCAGCTATTTTTCACTTCCAAAACGTTTTGGTGTTGTGAAGGATGATGTCCTACATCATTGCAGAGTTGTTATTTTGTCGTTTCTAATTCCTACTTCCTTTCTGTAATGTGTTTAGTAAAAAAGGAGACCGTCCAAAATACATGATGGATTTTGAGACGCAATAGCTCCGGCTGTGTCTAACTCACAGAGATGTGCCACCACTCATTATTTTCCGCTGATCTTACTCGTTCCAACCTTACCAAGCTTTTGTTGCTAGCATGTCAGGAAAGGTACCGTTTGGCGTCATATACAACGTTGTCGGGTCCAGGGGGATAATTATACATGACATTTTAGTCATTTAGCTGACGCTTGTCTTTTCCAGAGCAACTTACACTAAATACAGGGACATTCCCCCGGAGCAACTTAGGGCAGGGTTGCCAACTCTCACGCATCTGGCGTGACACTCACGCTTTCAGCATCAATCTCACGCTCTCACGCACACGCAAGAAATGTCACGCCAAAATCAAATTTTCTCCCCTTTCAATATGTTAATATTCTGTTGATGACTAGGCCACAGCTGTAACATATGCCTAAAACGTTCTTACTGCATGATTCTCTGATCGTTGATTCGCTGAAAACCTTGCACCTGTACGTCAGTTGCGTGTGAAAAGTTCAGAGTGTTAGATTCGGAACATGGTTGGGAGTCGGAGTACACTGACAGGGTTGCCAACTCTCATGAATCGTGACTCTGACGCTTTCAGAATTAAAAAAAATAAGCGTTTCCATTCTATTAGCTGTTTTTTTGCATAAATCACGGTTTATACTAAGTAAACAAGGACTGGCCTTTCTAAAATTAGGGTTAACAAAAGTGTTCTCCGCGCGCAAGGACGCGCATGCGCACGCACTGAAATTTTACCGAGTCTCACGCCAGCCAAACTCCCAAAGTTGGCAACCCTGACTTAGGGTAGAGTACCTTGCCCAAAGACTCCATTAGCCCAGTAGTGAATCAAACCTGCAACCTTTGGAGTAGTCTGACTCCCTAACCACTTTGTCATCTGCAAGATGATTTCAGTAGACTGCAGTTATTATCAACTGACTGATGAAATCCTACAAACGTAATTATTTCAATATAAAATATAGTTGTAATTACAGTACCTCATCACGAAGTCGTTTCTCTAGTAACATTTCAGCACTAGCAGTTCTCTCGGGAGCCCATTGGAAAAAGGAGGAACAACATGCGGCTTCAAAAAACGTGGTTTTGTGCCAATTAGTTCGGTTCGTAGTAGATCCCCCTCGAAGTCCTCCGGCATAAAATTACGGCTACACTCGCAATTTCTTGAAGAAACTTGCCGGTGTATTCACGTCATAATTCGGGTTCCGAAAAGCACATAAACAATGTTTATGTCGTTCAATATCACTCACCGGAAAAATATGATATGAGATGCCTTTCACTTTTGCATCCTTCTAAAAAACACAAAGGACATGAGGCATTGTACATTTTCAGTAATTTATCTATACAGATAAGAAGCAGTACTGTGAACTAGTTACTGAAAGACAACAATGGCGCAAGTATTTCTTTTTACCAGAGACGAAACCACGCCCATCTTCCGTAGACATGCCTTTGTACTTTCGTACCAAACCGCAATGCATTATGGACAATTCAATGGATGAATGTCCTTGATTGACTACAGACAGTTTTCTCTGTGATTTGGCGGTCGATTTGAAAAATTCCAAAAAAACTGAATCATAATAGGTATGACCCTTTTGTGGGAGAGTGGTGGAGAGACCCTCTGGAATTTTCCTTTAATTTGTGTCTGAATAAATTTGTTGGAACAGGACAGACAGCTAATGCAATCCCCAAAGAATTCCCACTCCTCAAAATTCACAAAAACCAATCCTCCTGTTAAATTGTCAAAATCTCTAGATGATTATTATCTATAAGGAATTGTACAAGTGTGTGATTTTGCCGTTAATAGCTGTAGGGTAGTACAGAATTACTTGTTGTTGTTGTCCCTTGTGGGCCGTTGCCTTATAAGGGACAATAGGTGGGCTTGTTGGAAAGCGATTTTAAGTAATTCTGTTAAGTTAAGAGAGGTTGAGCACAGGTAGCATGCTGAAGTTAGGTAAGGGGAGAGTGTGGTTTCTATCATTAATGTAGGGCCTTTTGTCTTTCTTACGCTATGGGCCTCATTCTGGGAGTCAGGGCTTCCTATAGGCCAGGAGAGGGGAGTAGTCAAGGCCCTTTAGCTCAGGGCCCAGGGAACAAGGAGCTAGGGACAGACACTATGCAGAATGGAACATATATGCTATTCACTCCTATTAGATAGGGATAGAAAAACTATAACTTTCAGACACTCAAGGACAGGAATGGTATGGGCCCGGACATTAAGAGATAGGGATGCACGTAGACAGTGAACAACAATCCCACATGTAAATAAACCCATTCCATATGATCATTCGGGGCATTTTGCCAACAGGTCTTGATTGCCTTGTTATGAGATGACCCTGTTTCCAAAACAAGACGTAATTTATTACACATTGTATTATCAACCACAACCTGACTCCTGAAACCATAATTTCAACGAAGATCTTGCCAAGCCTTAACATAACCATCTTTACAAAACCAAAAATGTGCCCCTGAAACAATCCCATCCACCTTTCTTATTCAATAGACACAAAGCTTGTTAACATATTTAGGTTAACTAACCTGCATTACAGTTGGTGTATCCATCCATCCACCTACCCACCACAGCCAGCTCATTAAAGATACTATCTACAGTATACGTCTGGGGGGAGGATGTACTCTATGAGATTTAGTAAAGATGCATGTTCTTAAAGGACAACTCCGGCACAAAATTAACCTAAAAAGTAAAAATAAATCGCTATTATATACCACTAACAAGGCTTAAAAAGCACCAAATGTCCACGGTAGCATAATATGGGTCCCTACATGCAAACATGCAAACTGAAGCATTGGGAACTTTGTTTTTCGAGCACAGAGTTTGTGGTTTGACTGGTTGAGTCTGATGGTGCCTGGCTGTATACGCAAACGGTAATGTCTTTTAATGTATATTTCTAATATACTGTCTGTAAACTTAAAAAGTTCTCAATGCTTCGGTTTGCATGCTACCATGGAAGTGTGGTGCAATTTTGAGCCTTTTTTGTGGATAATAGCAATTTATTTTTACTGTATTCATGCCCACACAACTAGCGTTATAAGGTAATTATCAGTTCACCCTAAAACTGGGCACATTTGATTAGCATGAAAACATATCCCAGAGAACGGTCGACTCGGTGTGTAATTAACCCCTAGGTTCATTTTGCGCCAGAGTTGTCCTTTAAATTAACATTCCAGACACCTAAACAGCTCAAAGTATTTTGTCTGTCATGATTCAGACACGACAGTAACTAAAACACCTCAGCGCATTAGATAATTCCCAACTCGGCCACGGCGAGTGACCGGAAAGTTATACATTGAGGTCAACCGCTCAGTTTTTCAAAATACAAACTTCGTTTTAAATTGAGTCGATCTTTGAATGGAGTCGATTGAAGAAAAAAACTGGACAAATAAATATCAGGAAGTCAATCGAAAACTTCCCCTGAATTTAGATATATTATTTTAAATGTTGTGGCACAACGATTTTGAGCTGTTTAGGGGTCTGGAGAGATCGTTAAATAAACTAATATTATCTCCGCCTGTATGTCTGGAGATAAATAGCCTGTGTGCATGAGTATAGCTTTGGCATTTTCTTTTTATACATAATGAGTAATACAGTCCATAATTGTATATTTGTGTGCTCGTTATTATACATGCATGTGTGTACAGCTATGAGCAATTCAGTGCATGTATGCATTTAATCACAGGCATGCGCTTGTCTGATAGTGAGATGGATATGATTGGGAGTGAGGAATGTGTGGCCCTTGAATTTGCATGTAGCCATATTTAAGGGGTCTGTAAGGACTGGGAGAGAGGAAAAAAGAGAGAGTGCATTGGGACAATTGTGTTGCCTGCAGGTATTTGAATCGTACACAATGTTCTGGGTCAGGAGAGTGGCTGGTAACGATCCATCGAGTGCAATAAATGGTGGAAACTGGCCTGGCTCCAGGCATCTGGACTGGGGTAATCTTTCGCTCCTTTCCCCAGACAAACTCATCTCCAAACCCCACAGGAACAGGCCAACGCAATCATCCCTTGGGTTACTGGAGAGGATGAAGTGGGAGAAGGGTTATTTGCAATTGGTGCCAAAAAATGCATATATTTACTTATGTTCACTTACTTATTGTGGTCGACAAATACACGTACAGACGTACCCTTGAGCAGGGCCGTTTCTAGCTTGGCAACACTATATTATGCCGGCAACATAAACTCAGATTTTTCTTTTCTAAATAATAGTGCTCGTAATTCATTACAATAATCATTGTTAATTCAGTGCATAGATAGTTATTGCATCTATGTTCATGTGTTGCTAAAATGTGTCTATTGTTGGATAAAACAGACTCTAGTGAAGATTTTTCATATGTTATCGTGTTTTTATGTGATACACTCACAATATATTCAATCAATATTCTGTGTACAACATATTTCTTACTGTTTGTAATGAAATATTGTTTGTGAAAACATGTTAAATATTTTTTATCACATACTCTTATTGTTTCTTTACACACAATGCAATTGCATTTGGTTACAATTTGCTAGCTTCGTAATTAATTCAGAATGGTTATTACAATGAATTAAAATGAGCGCTATTATTCTGAAAGGAAAAAAATCTGAGTTTGTGTTTCCAACATAATATAGTGTTGCCAGGCAAATGTGTCAGCCCCGGTGGTAGAAACGGCCCTGCCCTTGAGTTGTAAAAGTATAAACAAAGTGTTGTAATGAAAAGGTATTTTGTCATCCAAACATGAAAACTTTGGTTTAGTGGAAATAAATAAAATAAATCTATGAAAATAACCAATACAGTGCCTCGAAATTTGCCACATTTCAGGCTTCAAACATAAAGATATATATCTGTAATTTTTTGTGAAGAAGCAACAACAAGTGGGACACAATCATGAAGTGGAACAAAAGTTATTGGATATTTCAAACTTTTTTAACAAATAAAAAAACTGACGAATTGGGCGAGCAAAATTATTCAGCCCTTTTACTTTCAGTGCAGCAAACTCTCTCCAGAAGTTCGGTAAGGATCTCTGAATGATCCAATGTTGACCTAAATGACTAATGATGATAAATAGAATCCACCTGTGTGTAATCAAGTCTCTGTATAAATGCACCTGCTCTGTGATAGTCTCAGAGGTCCGTTGAAAGCACAGAGAGCATCATGAAGAACAAGGAACACACCAGGCAGGTCCTAGATACTGTTGTGGAGAAGATTAAAGCCGGATTTGGATACAGAACGATTTTCCAAGCTTTAATCATCCTAAGGAGCACTGTGCAAGCA
>JACXGM010016124.1:0-20746 GCA_016801145.1 Umbra pygmaea
TACCTGTACTGGTATTCTTTAAACTGTTTACCTGTACTGGTATTCTTTAAACTGTTTACCTGTTCTGATATTCTTCAAACTGTTCACCGGTACTGGTATTCTTTAAACTGTTTACCTGTACTGGTATTCTTTAAACTATTCACTGTTACTGGTATTCTTTAAACTGTTTACCTGTACTGGTATTCTTTAAACTGTTTACTTGTTCTGGTATTCTTTAAACTGTTTACCTGTTCTGATATTCTTCAAACTGTTCACCGGTACTGGTATTCTTTAAACTGTTTACCTGTACTGGTATTCTTTAAACTATTCACTGTTACTGGTATTCTTTAAACTGTTTACTCGTTCTGGTATTCTTTAAACTGTTTACCTGTTCTGATATTCTTCAAACTATTCACCATTACTGGTATTCTTTAAACTGTTTACCTGTACTGGTATTCTTTAAACTGTTTACCTGTACTGGTATTCTTTAAACTGTTTACCTGTACTGGTATTCTTTAAACTGTTTACCTGTACTGGTATTCTTTAAACTATTCACTGTTACTGGTATTCTTTAAACTGTTTACTTGTACTGGTATTCTTTAAACTGTATACCGGTACTGCTTTAGTATGATGAGTAGTGGTAACTTTTATACAGTAAAACACAGAAAGAGTGAGAGAAATGTATATAGATAGAGAGAGAGAGGATTCTTGTGATTTGATATAAAGGACAATGAGCAACACAGCTAAATTTCCTCTGCGAAAAAAAGAGGCTGTGTTTTATTTTCACAGCTAAATATCCTCTGCTAAACAAAGAGGCTGTGTTTTATTTTCCTGGAAAGGTTAATGGTGTCAGGTTCTACATCCCCAATGTAACCCTATTCCCTATGTAGTGCACTACGGGGGGCACAACATAGGTGACAGGGTGCCATTTAGGATAAATCCAGTGGTCTTCCACTGTTTCTGTACTTTAGGTCACCCTGCTAAAATCTCATTCATTGTCAAAAGAATTGTTCTGAGGTGGAGTTTTCTTAGAAACACAAATCCGCACTTTTCTAACAACATGATCTTTGACAGGTTGTTTAAAAAAATAAACGAATACATGGTTGGGGGCTTGTGGAAAATCCAAAATGAATACAGTAGTTATTAACCCCAGAAGTAGCACAATAATCCCACCCTTAAAAGCATCCATTGTGATTTTATTTATTTATTTATTTGCCAGATTGGAAATGATAGGCAAAATAATCTTTCTGTAAATTCAAATAACATTTTGAAATACATGATCATGGCTGAACATCCCTGTAAAATGCATAAAGAATCAAATTCAAAGATCTAAAGAGACATTTTTACATGTTTGTGTGTTTCACAGGTTTCTATTATTTTAATAATTTTTATCCATAGCAACTTTCATCATAATAAGGTGAATCTCATTCTGGTTTAGAGATGTGCACTAGATTATAAATAGTTATATTTAGTTATTTTTTAGAGACATGTTCTTCCATGTTTGACATATTGCAGAAGGAAGAGGTTTAAAACAAATAGTGATAGAGGGACAAAAAAATTCCCCCCGGCCCTTCAGAATGTTTTCTATCCCTAATGCAGTCTTCATTAATAACGCTTTATAAGACCAGAATAACAGATAAAAGATTGAGAAGGTGATATCAGATGGATTTGAAACACTTTGAACAGGAAATAAGCTGCCTGACTTTACATTTCATTTCATTCAGAGCGTAGGACAATGAGCAAGATGTCTGGTTTGATTGGCATTAGAAAAGAAACTAAACACTCCATCTCAGTGTGAGGTGCTGTGCCTGTGTAGACAGGGAAAAAACACCTTTGTGAATGTGAGAGAAAGTACAAAGATATTGATGGAAAAAGGCAGACAGACAGATAGAAGGACTGGCTTCCAGAATGTTCCAGCTGCCTAACCAGACACATGAAGGGAAGATAACACGAGAGAGTGGGGCTCAAATAGCAGCCTATTGTAGTGCGGCACCAGCCCACTATGACGCCCACAGCGCTACTGTGAAAAGTAGTGCTCCACATAGGAATCAGGGTGCCGTTTGGTTGCAGATGTGAAGAGGATCTTACCTGGATGTCTTCGGATGTCAAGTGTCCCTTCAAGTCACCACTCTTCTTTTTGGGTGGGGGAGGGGCCGGCTTGTGGGCGGGCGGGAGGTCTGTCCTGTTATCAGAGAGGGGTGAGAAGGAGAACATGACACGCTGCACCGTGAGAGCATTCTACTTCCAGCAGGCACCAAGGCCCGCCCCCCACCCGTCTCCAGCTCCACCGCTGCGGTAATGAGCCCCAGCTGTCTGACTGCACTTGCCTTCGTCTCCCAGCCTCCTTCGCTCGGACCGTTCTGACAGACATCAACCAGCTCGTGGCGACCGACCGTGGGCAGCCGCTGCAGCCACTTCCTGAATGTCCACCCTTTCTGCCCTTTCATTGGCTGACAACGACGCTCTAATGAGACCAGACCCCGCCGTGATTGGCTGATTGGACTCTGGGGACTCTGAGGTGAGGGAGTGGAGGGTGGGGGAAGGGGATGGGTGGGCGTGGGGAGCTGGAGGGGGGCTGCGGCGTGACAGTGGAAGGGACGAATGGGAAACGGGTCATTATGAGTCAAGTCCTCAGGATGGAAGGGCTCGTCCTACTGCTTTACCCAGCATCCTCTCTGCCAGAGTGGCACGCTAGACAAACTCACTGCCCACTGAGCTGCGCTCGTTAGGGTGACGTGTCACCTTGCCTGAACACTGAAGCAGAGAGCACTGTGGGAGATGTGAGAAGAATGGACTCCCTCTGTCAGCTTGTCTGTCGGTTTACCTTGCGTGAACTCTCGATCTTTCTGTCTCTCTCATCACTCTCCTCACCCTCTCTCTCTTTCTCCTCTCTCTTCTCCTCGCTCATCTTTCCAGTCTTAACAGGTCAAATGCCAGTTGTTTATATTTGTCCTGTTTCACACACACACAAGCACTTGTCGTACAATAATTATAGGAGTTTTTCTACAAGAGGATCAGCTGTTGCCAACGGTGTCCCTGGGAGCAAATTGAAAGCCTTGCTCAAGGGCAGATTGATGAGTTCTTATACCTAATCAGCTGGGGATTTGAACTAACTACAATATCTTTGGGTTACTGGCTGTTAGGCTACCGGCCATTCTTGTCATCTGGAACTGAAATGCCCAGGGTGTAGCGAAGCGCAATAAACCCAGCGCTGTTTCATCTAATAACACCTATTCTGTCTTTAGTCCTTCATTTGAGACAAGAACCCTTTGTACCATACACTGGTCAAAAGTAGTGAGCTAGAAGATGAAAAGGGATTCTATTTGGGGCCTATACTTTATTCTTGACCTCCTGGAAGATTGATCTGTTTCTATGGTGAATGTACTGTGTACTTCAAAGAAGTTTTACATTTGTTCTTGTCTAATGTTTTTAGGGTTCAATTCACCCTTTTCACCTTTCAGATCAAGGCAAGGCAAAATCCAGGCTGTGCTTGTAAAATCAATGATGCCGTCACAGAAAAATAAATGAATACAAATTAAACCGCTGATGAAGCCTTACAGCACACAATGACTGAAGTGTCATCGTTCAGACGCTTTGAGGAGAATCCCATAATGACAGAAGACGGGAGATGGCAGGAGTCGGCTGAAGCAACATCACCCTGAGTAATTACTAGAAAAGAAGGATGCCTTCTCTCAAACCTGTTACCAGTCAGATGTCGTCTACCATCTTGCGACACGTTAACAGCCCTCATCAAAAAGATAATGAACCTGAAGGCAGACAGATAGGCAGACAGACATGCACACAGACAGATTGAAAGAAAGACAGACAGACAACATCTCTACGCTGATGAGTCTCTACCTATTTGCACACACATGCCTTCACGCACACACGTAACACACGCTAGCCTGCACTGGGCCGTATCCTTATTGAATAACATGACCTTTCTACAAGGCCAAGCTGCCTCTTTAATGTGCTGGCCAGTGTGTGCATGAGTGCGCCTCTTAACTCGTTCCTTCATGCTTGTTATTTCCACTTCGTATCACCTTGTTTCCAGACAGGCCCTTACGTGCTGTTGCCAGAGACTCATGTGGCACCTTCTTCACTCTGCCAACACACAACGCACAGGACAATGCACACACACACACACACACCACACACACACACACACACACACACACACACACACACACACACACACACACACACACTGTCAGCAACCTCACTCTGTTCCTCTGTTCACAACATACACACACTGCGATACAACACAACATACACACATCACTTTACAGCACACAACAGACGCTGTTCCTAGGAGGGCAAAGAGGAAGTAAGGGTATTTTGCTATGTGAAATGGATGCATACAGACTCATTTGGGGGGCTGTAAAGATGGATGCATGCAGACTCAATCAAGGGGTTGTAAAGACAATGTTCCCACACATTTAGCAGCATGTTTCACCGCGTGATAAAACACTGAGATCCGTTGCTACTGATTGATGGAGCTGTTGCTGTGTTGTTAATGGGGAACTTGTAAAGGCATAATTAGTGATTGTTATATCCATTTTGGGACGTTTGAATTCATTACATAATTACATGTATCATATATAGCAAAACCTCACGAGGTATATACAGTTTATCTGTCATTACAGAAGAACATCTCTTTTATATCAATCATCAGTCCATAAATTCACAGTCATGTGGATGAATTTGAGTGTTTACGTTTTCCAGCCTCACACAACATCCTTTGTTTTGGTTTGAAATTGCAGATTGCCCCTTTAAACCAAATACAAAGTGTAGAATCGCTACGATAATGCAGTCTGTATCAACATGGTTATTATGTACTGCCATCGAACATCCTCAATCAAATTTACACTGTATGTTTAAATATATAAATATACCTTGATTTTGTGGATTGTTTTTAATAGAAATTCTTGTCAGTTATTGTTCCTTTCGGGTATTACTATGAGTCATGTGATAGTTAAGCATTGGTGAAAACAAGAAACAGTGAAAGCCTTCATGACTCACCTAGAGAGCGCACTTTTCATAGGAAGAGGCCTCGCAGATTACGTTCTGACAATTCAATAAATACACTGTCAAATTGTTTTATATCCAATGTGGTTTGACTACAAAGCAGGTCAGGCCAGGTCCACATCACCGGAACCATATTATTTTTGATGAAATGGAGGAAATGTAATGAATTGTGTACAAGGAGCAGTTCGGAAAACTAGAGAGAGATGAGATGTGCAGCCTGTCACAACTGTAGATGACAAAAACCTTCAAAAGGACCAATGATGAAATCTTTCCTGAAAGTCAACATTCAACACATGAAGATCATGCTGATTCTAATCCAACAGCAAATGTATTGGCAAACTAATCTTGTTGTAGAACTCAACTATAGTTTTCATGTTTTGCTGAATTGTGCAGAAAGCTGACCATCATGGCACTTTCAGGCCTGATGCAACGCAACCAGTTCATGTTCAATACTCTATTTGGGTAAATGTTGGTCTTTTTACATACATATTTAATTCAAGCGAATATCTCAATAACAGTAAGTGAAAGATAGAGGTCCAGAAGACATCACATTACATTATCCATCTTCAAAGGAATACAACTATGGAACACTGCTAAATAATTGAGTGTCTTTCTTTTTCCTGTCAAGGACCAGTGTCTTTGATCTTGTTGTTTTTTTCATTTTCATGTGAACTATATTAAATGGGGAAAATTTGTGGCAATATTGATCCAATTATACTCTATATTCAATAAATGAGCTACAAGCTGCTGCTTTCTTTCCTGTGCTATTTCTTTGGTATTATGTAGGTATACATCTGACCTCTGTGATAATGTAGAGCATTTACCTGATATGGACTGACTTTAAATACTTCATAAATAATGTTAACAAAACATGGTTATGGAAAACCTTGTTAAAACAGAGAAATTATGAATGATTGTTGTCTTGATGTCTTTGTTAGGCAGTGGTCTTGGCCTTTGTTTATCCCTGAAAAGTAATATCATACAGATTATACAACAACTGTAGGCATGGCAACCATGTTGCTGGAGTTTCACTAGGTTCAACAATACAGCTTTGGAAATGTCTCTGATTTTTTTATATGAGTTTGGGTAAAATGAACATTTGTTTTTTTCCAGAAATTACTGACAACATTTCTCCCAAATTCTAAATAAAAATATTGTCATTCAGAGCATCTATTTCCAGAAAATGACAACTGGTCGAAATAACTAAAAAGATGCAGTGTTGTCAGAACTCGAAAACTGCAAAGGAAATATTTATATTTATTTAAAAAAACACAATAATAACGTGTTAACTTAGGAAGAGTTCTGAAATCAATATTTGGTGGAATTAAAATAATTGTAAAATAAAAATTGTCTTTCATATGTATTGACATGCTCTCCACCAATCTTTCACATTGATGTTTATGACTTTACGTCACTCCTGATACAAAGATTCAAGCAGCTCAGCTTTGCTTGATGGCTTGTGACCATATATCTATCTACAGTCAACAATTCATACAATCATACAATTTCCATGATTTTCATCTAAAAATAATTGGGTGTTTGGATCAGCATTTCATTTTGATCTATCAAATAACTGAAAGACCAAATACTATTTCTGTAGTGAAATGAGGTTCATTGGATTAACAGAAAATGTACAATAAGCATCAATACAAAATTAGACAGGTGCATAGATTTGGGCACCCTTGTAATTTTGTTGATTTGAATACATGTAACTACTTAGCACTAATTAATTGGAAGACACAATTGGTTTGGTGAGCTCATTAAGCTTTAAACTTCATAAACAGGTGCATCCAATCATGAGAAAAGGTATTTAAGGTGGACAATTGCAAGTTGTTGTTCTCTGTGACTCATCTCTGACCCGTGGCAACATGGGGGCCTCAAAACCACTCTCATAATACCTGAAAACAAAGATTTTTCAACATTATGGTTTAGGGGAAGGCTACAAAAAGCTATCACAGAGATTTAAGCTGTCAGTGTCCACTGTGAGGAACATAGTGAGGAAATGGAAGACCACAGGCACAGTTCTTGTTAAGGCCAAAAGTGGCACGCCATGTAAAATATCGGAGAGGCAAGGCGAATGATGGTAAGAACGGTCAAGAACAGCCCACAGACCACCTCCAAACACCTACAACATCATCTTGTTGCTGATGGTGTCACTGTGCACTGGTAAACAATTCAGTGCACTTTGCACAAGGAGAAGCTGTACAGGAGAGTGATGCGGAAGAAGCCTTTTCTGCATGCATGCCACAAACAGAGTCACATGTTTGCATGGCGGCAAAAGAACACAGTGTTCCAAGATAAACACTTGCTACCCACAGTAAAATTTGGTGGAGGTTTCATCATGCTGTGGGGCTGTTTGGCCAGTGCCATTACTGGGAATCCTGTTAAAGTTCAGGGTTGCATGGATTCCACTGAATATCAGCAGATACTTGAGAATAATGTAGCGGAATCAGTCACAAAGTTGAAGCGGGCAGTTGATGCTCAGCAACCATCAAACCTGACTGAACTGGAGATGTTTTGTAAGGAGGAATGGTCCAAAATACCTTCATCCAGAATCCAGACACACATTACAAGCTTGAGGATGCTATTTCTGCTAAAGGAGGCTCAACTAAATATTGATGTGATATTTCTCTTGGGGTACCCAAATTTATGCACCTGTCTAATTTATTTTTATGCCTATTTCACATGTTCTGTTCATCCAAAAAAACAAATTTCACTACTGAAATATGACTGTGTCCTTGAGGTTTTTCATAGATCAAAATAAAATTGCTGATCCAAACACCCAATTACTTATAAATGAAAATCATGGAAATTGTCAGGGGTGCCTAAACTTCTGCATACCACTGTATCTCTTGATCACATTCCAGAGGTTTTCAATGGGGTTGAATCATGAAAATATTTTGAAGTGGTCCCTTTTTTCCTTTAGGACAAGAGGGATTAACAAGGGACCGCATTATGACAGGGAGAGAACGGCAGCAGAACATAAACACTGTCATCGTAGTGAAAATTTAAATAAATTGCAATTGATTTCAGAGAAGTACTCAATGGAAACATAACATGACTGCTTTCCTGTGTAGCAACACAATAGTCCCTATAATTTTTATAAATTTTAAACACTGTAGCGTGTGTGAGGGAGCATGAATGACAATGAGATGGTTGGAAGTGCCTGAAGGCTTTTTTTTATCGCTGACTGAGAACACAACTAATGATCAAAACAACAAAAGAGCTGCTGCCTTTATTCCACTCTTCGTAGTCTGCCTTCCGGTCTCTGCGGTTTCACAGCGAATCATCTCTATCTATACTGTAGTTGAAATCTCCTGACCCAGGCCGGTTAAATGTAGGTTCGTCTTTATTGCTGTTAAAACTTCCTCCATAGTCTGACACATGACAGG
Source organism: Umbra pygmaea (assembly GCA_016801145.1). Lineage (NCBI taxonomy): Eukaryota > Metazoa > Chordata > Actinopteri > Esociformes > Umbridae > Umbra > Umbra pygmaea. The sequence continues at coordinate 8,400 of JACXGM010016124.1, forward strand.
CAGAACCCACTCCATGTATCTCCAGTGTGTGCTCAATGCGGTGGGGGATGGCTGTTGCTCCAACGCCCCTTGTGCTATGTCGAGTAGCCCTTGTGGGGTGTAGCTGTAGAGCAGCTCGAACAGGGTGAACCCCATGGAAGCCTGGGCTATTTCCCTCACCGCAAACAGCACTTAGGTCTCAGTGGTCCCAGTTCTGCCCGTCAACCGTGGTCACCCCTACAGCATCCGCTTCTGCATCTGGTTAAAGTGTTCCACCAGGCCGTCCATTTGTGGGTGGTGCACTGACGTGGATAAATGGTGGACTTGGAGCAGGCAGCTGGTCATTCAGGAGATTGTTCGGTATTCCCACTTGGATAGAACAACTGAAAGATAACCTTGGCCACCATCTTCGAGGTTGCCTGATGCAGGGAAATCACCACAGGGAACCAAGTGGGGTAGTCCACCATGAAAAGGATATACTCGTTGCCCTGAGCGAACCGGGGCATCAGTCCCACAATGTCCATTCTGAGGCATTTAAAGGGCACCTGGACAATGGGGAGGGACATGAGTGCCAATGGGGCTGTTCACTGGTGACCTCTACAACCTGGCCGCTAGCCCTGGCCAGTGTAATTGGTCCCTGATCTTTCCCAGGGTGTTCCGGAAGATCAGATGGCCAGCCATGGGGTGAGATTGGGCTAAATCAAGGATCATCAAAATCTTAGAACAGGGAGCAAATGATAGGTTCCCGTCTGCACCCAATTGATGTGTCTGGAATGAGGCAGTTACGCACCAGTATGTAGGCGGCCAGTAAGCAGTCCCTGATGCATGGCTGTTCATCCACTACTAACACCGCTACTAACAATGTTTCAGATGGCCATCCTCTAGCTTTTCTTATAGGAACAAACTGCCCTGAGCTACCTCCTGGGACAGTTAATACCAGGGTTAGAGGGGGATGTGGGCTCAACTTCTTGGTCTGCATCATCCTCTTCCTCACTGGTCAGGAGAGCTGAGTGGCCAGGACCAGTCAGTGGCACGGGAGCTACACTCCTGGCATCTCCGCTGGGTGTGGCCTGGCTGGCCCCATAGATTCAGCAGGGCCTGGATCCCCAACCAGTCCTGGCATATTAGTAGTGACATGGGGAGAGATTCCACCACTCGTGGACACAAATGGGTGATTTTGTCATTGTGGGGGTGGCTGGCCTGTAGGATTGATGGCTGCACCAATGTGACAGTGCGGCCTGTGGCTAAGTTGGCCATGATCAGACATCCTAGTACTCCCACCCATGGATCGCGCACCTGGCCATACACGCCTTGGGAATGTGGCCCAGATTTCCAGGTTCTAGAGAGGCCAGAGCCATGTCCCACCTCCGGGCCCCTCTTCCGGCGGGAGGGCTCCTTGGTAAAAAACAATATGGCCTCTACATGCTCCAATAGGTATAGCAGCTCCCATGACAACGTTGGGTCTCCCTGCTTCATTGCCCATTTTTGGTCATCCAACAGGCGGTGGAGGAAAGCGTCCATGTCTACTCTTTCTTGCATCTGGGCCGAGGAAAGTAGATCAGGAAGGAGCCATAGGTCAAATAGCCAACATCCCATGCCGTATTGTGCCCGGGCTGGATCTCCATTCCAGCAGGATGGTCAGGCTTTGTTGTGTCTGTGGGTTCTGTTCCATTGCAGCAGCCATTTGGAAGGTTAGTTGTTGCTGCTGCAGAGTCTTCCATTCTGATTAAAACCACGCGGCTACCTGCCTGAACTGGATGTAGCTAAAACATTCACGGTCCGCTCAATGCCCACATCCTCCACAAGTGTAGCATGGCTGAGGGAGCATGAACGACAACAAGATGGCAGGAGGTACCCAAAGGCTTTTATTGCTGACTGAGAACACAACTAAAGATCAAAACAACATAAGAGCTGCTGGCGTTGTTTCGCTATTCGAAGTCTGCCTTCCGGTCTCTGTAGGGGGTTGTTTACAGCGAATCATTTTCGTCTGACAAAACTAAAATAGACAGCATTAGTCTTGTCACATAGTTTACTTCTTCTCCTGGTGGCTGCCTAGTTGCTCCTCTGAAAGGGCTCTCCATCATTATGTGAGTGGCTGCAGATGTGGTTCGACAGGATTTTCTCTTCTGAAATGTCCTTGATTAGGTGTCCTGTCTATCCCCTTATCTAACCCTTTTTTCCTGTCGGCTGTGCTGTTCGGCTTCCTTCCCAAATATGCTGTCCAAGGTGCTAAAATTGTACTATTTAATCTGTCCAAGGTGCTAAAATTGTACTATTTAATCTGTCCAAGGTGCTAAGGTTGTTATATTTAATCTGTCCAAAGTGCTAAGATTGTAAAAATTAATCGGTCCAAGGTGCTAAAATTGTACTATTTAATCTGTCCAAGGTGCTAAAATTGTACTTTTTAATCTGTCCAAGGTGCTAAGGTTGTTATATTTAATCTGTCCAAAATGCTAAGATTGTACTAATTAATCTGTCCGAGGTGCTAAAATTGTACTATTTAATCTGTGCAAGGTGCTACAATTGTACTATTTAATCTGTCCAAGGTGCTAAAATTGTACTATTTAATCTGTCCGAGGTGCTAAAATTTTACTATTTAATCTGTCCAAGGTGCTAAAATTGTACTATTTAGTCTGTTTGAGGTGCTAAAATAGTACTATTTAATCTGTCTAAGGTGCTAAAATTGTACTATTTAGTCTGTCCGAGGTGCTAAAATTTAACTATTTAATCTGTCCAAGGTGCTAAAATTGTACTATTTAGTCTGTTTGAGGTGTTAAAATAGTACCATTTAATATGTCCAAGGTGCTAAAATTGTACTATTTAATCTGTCCAAGGTGCTAAAACTGTACTATTTAATCTGTCCAAGGTGCCACAATTGTACTATTTAGTCTGTCCAAGGTGCTAAAATTGTACTATTTAGTCCGTCCAAGGTGCTAAAATTGTACTATTTAGTCTGCTTGAGGTGCTAAAATTGTACTATTTAATCTGCCCAAGGTGCTAAAATTGTACTATTTAATCTGTCCAAGGTGCTAAAATTATACTATTTAATCTATTCAAGGTGCTAATATTGTACTATTTAATCTGTCCAAGGTGCTAAAATTGTACAATTAAATCTAGGATTACAGCAGGATACTTTCCCAACTACTGACAACACTGACCTACATAAGTGATCAGTTGAGTTGTGGTCTAAATTCAACAGACCTGTTAATTCAGATGTTTAAAAAACAACAGAGGAGAAAGAGCTTTAGTCATTGTATGGGATAAACTGAAACAGTTGTTTGATGGCTTTGGCTAGGATGGCTTAAATCAATGTGTGAAATGTAGTATTTAACCCTAAAATCATTAGCCCAGCGATATGCAATCTATCTCAGCAATTGCTGTGACAATGTATACAAAACACACTTGGAGCAACAGTAGGCTAGTAGTCATACACTGACCGGTCGCTTCATTAGTCTGAATCATAGATACAAGGCAAGATGGCTCCATGCTTCCATGTTGTTTCATTCTGACCCTCCTACTTGAATGTTGCAGCAGAAATTGAGACTAGACATATTTTTACAATTTTCTATTGTCCAATGTTGCTGGGCCCATGCAAATTGTTGCTTCAGTTTCTTTGTCTTACAGTAGCTGACAGGAGTAGCACCCAGTGTGGTCTTCTGCTGCTGTAGTCCATCTGCTTCAAGGTTTGATGTGTTGTGCATTTAGAGATGCTCTTCTACATATCTTGGTTGTAACGAGTGTTCATTTGATATCTGTTGCTTCTGTAGTAGCTGGAATCATTCTGGCCATTCTTCTCTGACCTCTGACATCAACAAGGCATTTACACCCAGAGAACTGCTGCTCACTGGATATTTTCTCTTTCCGGACCATTCTCTGTAAACCCTAGAGATGGTTGTTTGGGAAAATCTCAGTAGATCAGCACTTTCGGAAATCTTCAAACCAGCTCACCTGGCACCAACATCCATGCCACGTTCAAAGACACTTAAATCACAATACTTCTCCATTCTGATGCTTGGTTTGAACTTCAGCAGATCATCTTGCCTAGGTCTACAGTACATGGCTAAATGCATTGACCTGCTGCCACATGATTGGCTGATTAGATATTTGCATTAAGGAGCCAACAGGTGTACCTAATCAACTTCCCAGTGAGTGTATTAAGTAGTTAAAACATAGGTGACTGGATGGACTTAGATTAAACTTTGTCCTGGTCTAAGAAGGAGATCTCTATTGAGCTTGATTTGTTTGGAACAGGTATGATCTGTGTCCATATTACTACTAGTTAATAGAGTATTATTTATTAATTATTAACATTATTTATTAATATTATATTAACTATAATTATTACTGTAATTCAGTAATAGTTCAGCTGGCTGGCTGTTTGTGCAAAATATTTCAGCATTGTATGTTAGCTAATGAAACATGTCTGGGTCATAACATTGTATGTTAGCTAATGAAACATGTCAGGGTCATAACATTGTATGTTAGCTAATGAAACATGTCAGGGTCATAACATTGTATGTTAGCTAATGAAACATGTCAGGGTCATAACATTGTATGTAAGCTAATGAAACATGTCTGGGTCATAACATTGTATGTTAGCTAATGAAACATGTCAGGGTCATAACATTGTATGTTAGCTAATGAAACATGTCAGGGTCATAACATTGTATGTAAGCTAATGAAACATGTCAGGGTCATAACTTTGTATGTTAGCTAATGAAACATGTCAGAGTCATAACATTGTATGTTAGCTAATGAAACATGTCAGGGTCATACCATTGTATGTTAGCTAATGAAAAATGTCAGAGTCATAACATTGTATGTTAGCTAATGAAACATGTCTGGGTCATAACATTGTATGTTAGCTAATGAAACATGTCTGGGTCATAACATTGTATGTTAGCTAATGAAACATGTCTGGGTCATAACATTGTATGTTAGCTAATGAAACATGTCAGGGTCATAACATTGTATGTTAGCTAATGAAATATGTCAGGGTCTCCGAGGTTCAAATGCTGATATGAAAACATCTATTTTTGTAACTAGGAAACAGTCCATGTATTGTGCAGTATTTATCATTTCTGTAATGAAACTACTATGATAACTCACAGTCCCGGCACTTTGTTTAGGGTTAGATCAGGGACTAATAGACTCCAAGCGTAAAAGCTATTAGAGCCATGCTATGTATGCACTTTCCTCAGTGACAATGTAGCAGGTAGGTACCCTTCCTGTTGTATCTGCACATTCAGCACAGCTCCATTTCAGAAGGCATTCTGCTCACTTCAGTGCTACAAAATAGAAGTAATGGTTCTTACATAAGAGCTTTTTTTGTGAGAGCAAATGACACTGTTCTAACCTTACATACAGTATTTCACAAAATATATTGTAGTGCTGTTAACGCAATGAAAAAAATTACCACAGGCTACACCCACTTTGATCACTCAAGGTTGCATTTGGGTCTCTGAAGAGCCACAACAGTGTACAGCCAGCAGGCTAATCTCCGTCTCTGCAGTGTGTTTCTACATAAAGCTACCAGGTAGCTGAATAGGAGACAGTACGCAGGCAGCCAGCCAGGCAGGCAGCCAGCCAGGATTGGTAGTGGGTGTCAGGTTTGAGATAGGAAGACACTAATGAAAAGAGACATGGACCTCCAGACCTAGCTAACCTAAGCAGAGACGGAGAGGGAGAGTGAGAGAAAGAGGGAGATGGAATGAGAGAGAGCAAGAGAGAGAGAGAGAACCCAAGAGCGAGGAGAGAAACAGAAGGAGAGATACAGAAGGAGAGAGAGCAAGAGGGAGAGATAGAGAAACCCACTACAGCAAACACTTATCCAGACAACCCTTTGACGTCACGCTCAAATGTACCATGTACACAAAAGAAAACATGGTAGAAGTGATTTCAAAAACACATCTCCAGATCATCGTTGTCTTTGACCGAGCACAACAACAACAACCCCTGAAGGAGAAGCATGTACTGATGAATTGCCCTGAGGTTTTCCACCGCATACTTAACCCTGTGTCCTGCTGCCAGCATACCCTCAAGCCTGCCCAGCACAACCACAGAGAGAGGAGGAGAGGGAGGGGGATAGACAGGGAGAGGGAAAGAGAGAGAGGCAGGGGTGTAGGGATGAAGAGAAAAGAGCAGAGGAATAGACAGAAAGAGAGTGTAAGAAAGATAGTTTTTCAGTTGGTCCTGATCGGTTAACAATTTTTTGTGCTAGAGTTTCTGTATTACCTTCAACTAAGGGTTCATAAAAAACAGGATCATTTTGCCAAGAACCCTTTAAGAATTTGTTCTGCTAAGAAACATTTCACCATCTAAACATAATTTCCCTATGAACGGATTTCAAAGACCATTTACCTCTTTATTGGGTTCTTCTTATTTAAAGCTAAATTAGCCTTTAAAATTAAATTATGAAAGTACATTACGTATAATCAGTCTATTCTTCGAGGGCTTCATTATATTATAATGGAGTGGGATGTGCAATACAGGAAAGGTGTATATTGTTAAGGTCCTGTCAAAACTTGGCTCCCAATTTAACTCAACCTGGACTAATTGAAATGGAATGCGAGCTGCCCCCACCCATAAACATTTATCTCATGATATTAAGGGTTGTAGAACCTGTTGCCTGATAAAGAGTCATTGTCTCCTGAAAAGGGTTCTTCACAAATGAACATTTTGGATCTCGTTGTTCTATGAGTGTGGCAGAGGATCAGAAGCTCCATTCATGCTGCAGTCCTGAGTCACCTCTGCTTTAAGATCTCACCTGGAAGACCTCGCTCCAGCAAGGCCATCGAATACAAAGGGCTCAGGACAGCTTAGGGGGGCGATTCAGGGGGGATATCTGGGAGGAAACATTGCTAATCCATGACTGAAAAGAGTAATCTGCGACAGGCGTTTTTAGAGAAAAAAAAGAAAATTACTTTTAGGCCACGTTGACAAAAGATTAGCTGTTATCGGGGTCTTTGGGCTGAAGAAAAGCTGCTTTTGTAAAGAGAATATTCAAGTAAGATGTCTCTCATTTTGACAGGCAGGTGTAGGCCTCTTTCAGAGCTCAAAGCGTTTTGTTACACATCCCTGTGGCAGGGTAGAATCAAATGTGAATACATGTACGTGGCACTGTACTTCTCCACATAAAATGCCTTGAACAAACTTAAGAATGTTGTCAATAAGTAAAGCACCTAAACACTGAAAACAGTTTGATTAAAAAAGGATTATCCTGAGAGAAATACATTTCTATCTTTATCTAAGTCACCTTGGATTAAAACAATGGACTTGACCAAAATCAGTTTGGCATTTCTTTCTTAAAACTACAGACAAGGTTATAAAGGTACTCAACAATATTTATAGTATAAAAAATTGACTCAATGTCTAGTTTTATTAATGCAGATTAGACCTATTACAGTCCGTGTTGAGTAAAACTAACCCCAACCAAAAACCTTGGAAAGATGTCATCATTGAAGGATAGGAATGCTGCATACAACATGACATATTAGCCACATGATGCCGCAAAAATACAGACTAAATTGTTTAATTAACATAAACATTCCAAGGAAGATGTGGAAGGTCTTCAACATATTTTTTTTTACAGCCCAAACGCCATAGTGTCAGCTTCCAGTGATGTTTGTGTTAAGTGAGTGACAGGTGATTTGCTGCAAGTTTGAAGTAATTTCATTCAGCCTACAGGCCGCTGGCTTAACCAATCACAGCTGAGGTAGAGACAGGACAGGCAGGTGCTTGTGGCTGTTCTAGTGGACGTTAGCATGAAGAAAGAGGTGGATTATTTGCTTTCTCATCCATTTTCTTCATTGTCTTTGGAGGAAAAAATGTATGAAAAGAGACTTGGAACACGGTCTAATCATTCTAACAACACAAAAAATATATAAACGTATATATAGTTTACTGCAAAAGTTAAAGTAAAATAACTTAAACAAAGTCCAAGGCACTCTCTCCCGTAATGTATAGAAAGTTTATTAAAGTAGCATAGTATAAGTTAAAAAAAACTACGCGTTTCAGCTCACAAGCCTTCGTCAGGGTGCAGCAATATACAAGATCAACATGTGCAATTAATAATATGTCAGTGATCCAATTAGCCAATGGTATCAAGGCAAATCGAAAGAAATGAAAAATGTAATAAAGACAGTAATGTTTACAAAAATGGTATAGCTCTACATACATTAAAGTAGAGAGTAATACTTTAAGTTCCCTTTTCTCTCTCTTATTTCCAATATATAAAAAGTTATCAAAAGAACTGCGAGGAATCAAAAGGGAAATCTCAACTAGACAAACAATAAGACAATCAACGACAAATGAAAATACAAACACAGGAACTTAAATAGAATGTTACGTTAACGAAATATATTAAGCGTGCAACTGGGCTGTTATTTTCTCCTTCCTGAATTTAAAACTTAATTTCTTAAAGTCAAACTAATAATGAACACACCTGATAAGATTTTCTTTTGTTCAGCCGATTAATGTGACGTTGCCAAGTTCCGTTCCACTCCACAACGCACCGTCTCAATCCAGCCCCTACCAAGAACCTGACAGACACGAACGCTCCACACAATCAGATCTCAATCACCGGAATACTGATCACCTGTATGTATATAAGCTGCCTGGCTCCTCTTAGCATTTGTGAGGTCTTTTTTGAATTGATTTCAACTTACTTCTATTTGATTCTGAGAACCTGGTCTGACCTTGCTTTCCTAGTTACCGTTACTCTGTTTTGGATTACCCTGTGTGCCTCTGCCCTTATTCTATATCGTCTTCAGTGTGTACCGAACCATTGCCTTGTCTGACTGCCCTGCCTCGTGTATCGACCTCTGCCTGAACGGACTACCCTGAGTTGTGGAACAAACCTTGCCTGGCCTGACAACTTGAGTTGTATATCGGAACCCCTGCCTGTCCTTGGTCTTTGCATTTTCCCTTCTGCACCTAAAATATTAATACAATAAACCATTATTTTCATTGTGGTATTCTGGTTTCCTTCTGATCATTACAATTAAACGTTATCAAGTAGCTGACAACGTGGACAACGTAAACAAACCTGAGGATGACGATAATTTCTCCACTGCTACGGACAGACATGCTCGTGCTCCAAGTCCATCCTTGCAGATTGAGACAACCAGTGGTGTTGTGGGGGTATACAGAAGTTTACTATCAGCCGTGGTCGGTGGATCTTAATTGGGGACACCGGGCTCGCATTACGTGCGGGACCAGAGTGAATGGGATGGTGTGTAGCGCATCAAACCCATTGTGCGATACCGTTCCATTTCCCCCAGTCCGGACGGTAATGCGAGCCCGGCATCCCCAATTAAGATCCACCGACCACGGCTGCCCTATATACTCACTTTTGTTTCCCCAAATGTCAGAGCTTACACTTTTTCACATCGATCTATTAGGTATACTTCTTTCCATTAACTCATTTTAATTCGCATTGATAGGTCTACAAATAGTTCAGCAGATGCATCAATTAGCTTGCAACATTGCTTAATTTTATTCACATTTTAAGCACAGCCGTGCACGCAAGTAGGGACATATACATATATATATATATATATAATGAAAATCATCCTTGCACAATGTCTTCACTGGCCTGCGCGCTTTAGAAACAGTGAGAAAATACTTTCTGCATTACTAAACCAAGAGTCAGTCAACTCCATCCCATTCGGCTGGGACAATCAGACGTTATCTTTATAACATTATTATAGGTATGTGTACGTTTTCTGTCATAATGCAGGTATGTGTACGTTTTCTGTTAAAATGCTTAAAATATTGAACTCTCCATGATGCAATCTTTTTAATTAGACCTGTATCCTTTTCTGTCATCAAGGCTCTCTCTACCTGCTCAGATTGTTATTGGAACATATGGCTCTATAGTGAACATATGGCTCTATAGTGACACTGCCAGAGTAGGACTGATTGAGTAAACAAGACACCTACACAGACAGCGTCTTAAAGGACAACTCTGCCACAAAATGATCCTAGGGGTTAATAACACATTTACACTGAGTCAGCCGTTCTCTGGGATATGTTTTCATGCTAATCGAATGTGCCCAGTTTTAGTGCGAACCGATAATTGCCTTATAACGCTAGTTGTAAGGACATGGATGAAGTACAAATAAATTGCTATTATATACCACTACAAGGCTCAAAATAGCATCACACTTCCACGGTACCATAATGAGGCTCCCTACATGCAAACCAAAGCATGAGAACGTTGTAATTGTACAGTTTATCAGCAGTATAGTTTAAAAGACATTACCGTTTGTGTATACAGCCAGGCGCCATCTTCGGGACACAGACTCGATCTGTCAAACCACTGTGCTATGTGAGCTGAACTGTAAGCAACTTACAGCTGGCAATGCAACCTAAAATGAAACACAATTTGCTTACAATTTAGCTCACGTAGCACAGAGTTTGGGGTTTGACTGATCGAGTTGGTTTTCCGAAGATGGTGCCTGGCTGTAAACACAAACGGTAAGTAAGCATTAACACACTCCAGACTGTGTGTTGCCAGGGAATAACCGCACACCTCAGCAGTACAGAAAGCCATGAGGCCGAAGGTCGAGTTGCAGTTATTCCCTGGCAACGCACAGTCTGGAGTGTGTTAATGCGCTAATAAAACAGTTGCCAATTTTTTTATTGTGAAAATGTATGTTTCAATTAATGTTTTTGAAAAATTATGTTTTAATTAGTAGTTTTAGCGAAAGAAAATGGTAGTGAGGCGTGTGGTTATCATCTAACATTAACGTACCCCCCACCACTCCTTTTACTGTTGCCTTGTTAGTACTGCACAAATCAAGTAGTTCCTATTAAACGGATCATTTAGATCGTTTATAACAAGGTCTGGACACTTCTGTACAGTATCATTTAATTTAAATGGCATTCGTTTTCCAGTTTGCTTTAGTAATAAATTATTTATGCAATTCAAATGTTTAGTTAGACTCTACTGTCAGCATCAATCAACCTACTATAGCTGTAGCCTACTGTATTGACACTATGGTTGTCAGTACAGTACAGTACAGTACAGTACAGTACAGTACAGTACAGTACAGTCAAGCAAACCTCTGTGCAGTTTTGCATTGCAAGTGTGTTTCTTAGAATTTTGTGTCTGGAGACATTTATATCCATCTAAAGCCACAATGTGCAGTCTTGTCTGGGAACGAAATGTTATGAATTCAGGCAGACTTCCATGTATTATGCAGGTGCTGTCATTAACAAGCTATCATTTATAATACTATGAATTTTGTATTCGTTCCCAGTTATTGGATAGTAAAATACTTTAGTATTTGTACCAACTGCTTTACTGCAGTTACATTGTAGTTTAAGTTTTTGACCAACTGGCATACTTTGTATAAGGTGTCAAGGATTATTAGGGTCTGCGCGTAAAAGTGTTATACTACTCTGCGGCTTGAGGTAGATGGTAGTTTCCAAAATATCAACATTTTTATAAATGGTCATGTCTAAAAATTCGATCCTTTCTAGATTTCTCTTCTGTCAATTATTTTTTTCAGAGCTGATGAGTTCAGAGAGAAAAACTGTGAAGGTAATATCTGTTCCATTCCATAGGATATCATCTATATATCTTTGCCAAAGAACGACATGATGGATTTTTTTTAAAACATCATAAATATAAATCTCTTCCAGTGCCCCTTGATCAGATTGGCATAGTTTGAGAAAAATCTGTACCCATCACAGTAATCATGAAAAGACCTAAATGAATTAATTAAGCATAGGTAAATGCGAAAACTAGTAAATAAAATGTTTGCTTATGTTTTTGTTTGCATATTTGGTTTAAACACCTTACAACGTTGTTCTGTACATTACCTTGGAAAAATGTACTCATTGCGACGTCCATTATACAGTTTGCACAGAACGTCAGTGTTTAAAAAATTAAACATATGATAGCCTATATGTAACGATTCCCAATTCCCCTTCCCTGGACACTGCCACTTCCCTATTCCATCCCGCTCAGAACTACAATTCCCATTTATCAGTTCTACTTCCTGTGGACTACAGCTTCCCTAGTCATACCTCCTAAGAACTACAGTTCCCATACCCGGACTCAATAATCATGATTCACCACACCTGCATACTCCAGGTTTTTCAGTGGCTGGGACCAGGAGGATCCTCTATGGGACCTCTATGAAGCCTCCTATGAGGACTCTATCGTCAGGGAGGCTATCGATGGGGACTACATCCTTCCCCGTCGTGTCTTTGAGACACCTTTTGAAGCTCCTAAGAGGGCACCCAGTCCCTGTTCTAAGACGGTGGCTCCCAGTCCCAAGATGGCCTCCGCCCAGAGTCACAAGATGGCCTCCGCCCAGAGTCACAAGATGGCCTCCGCCCAGAGTCACAAGATGGCC
>JACXGM010016125.1:7418-20845 GCA_016801145.1 Umbra pygmaea
TAATTTAGCACGTAGATCCCTTTCATAATCTTCCGACCTAAAATGCCGACTGCAGACCCTAACTTTTTATAGCCTATTGTAAAGTGTGAAAGATTACTCCTTCTTTTTGGGCTTGCTTGTAATTTCTGCAACCAGGTACAGAACACCAAACGGGCATGATGAATAGAAATTAGACTACAATTTCAAAAACAAATATGTACAACTTTCTAGCGTCAAGCTCTACAGAGGTGTGCTGTTGAATTGCCTATGTTCAAAACGGGGACAGGCACTAAATTCGCTTGGAATTCTGGGAGTTGTGGTAGCTCAAGTTTAGACGGATACAGAAGCCCCCCAGTGGATGTGAAAGGAACTGAAATATACTATTGGCTTTTCTCTGATATATTGAAAAAGAACACACGTGTATACGACATAAATCATCTATGGTAACGTTTGTAAATGGTATACTATGAAACTGATTTACTGTGGAACACTCCTTTAAGACTGTTGTGTGCCATAATTGAAGAGGCCAGCAGATAGGTTGTGAGCGATTCAAAAACCTCAACTCAAAAATGCCTCTGTTTCGGAAAGCCTCGTTTTGCCCATCACTACTGTAAACATGCATATTAACCAAATTGGATGAATGGAACATAGTTCTCTGTGAGGACTGTTGCAGTGAATAAACTCACCTGCAGAGCTCCCACAGGATTGCATTCGGACTGCTGTGATGTATTGCTTCCGGAAGTCTTCATCTCTGAAGTTGTGCTAGACAGAAAAACAGCAGAGCTTCTTTTACAACACAGTATGACTGACATTACACCTACTGCAACAACTTGTATATAAAACTACAGTATGTTAACTGTAAATAAAGCTCCTGCCTCAGCATTGTTAACAGAAAACTACAAGACTGGGTAAATTAATTCTAATGTGAGTCTATAACACTGCACCGCTAATGACAATCTTCCCGTCTTCTCTCTCTACAATGACATTCCCAAATACTTCAAGAGAAGATCTGTTCAAACAATGTGTAAATCTTAGACATCAATAGTCAACACGAAAGTTCAAGTTAAGTTTATTTTTCACATGTACATTAGACGCTTATGGAATTGCAGTCCAAGAGACTACAAATACAGATGTCAGTACGATAAATCAGTGCATTTAGTTGCCAATAAATGGTCTATTACCGACGCTGGGTGGTGCTAAACTGCTTTAAAAAAAACTGCCATTAAACAAACTGAATTATACAGTAGAATGAATTTCCGAATTTAAATAGTCTTGCATCTCCATTCATCTAAACTGTGTTTAAACTGCCTACAACAGCTTGTTACTTTATCATTAAAACAACTACATTCTGAAGTTAAATGTATTATTTGTGTCGATTTAGTCATTAAACAATTGTCTTACAATATATTATGTCTCATCTTAACTGCTTATTGTATTTAAATTCCTTCTCATGCTAAAAATCCTAAACAGGCTTAACAGTTAAACTCAACACCACCAAAGACATGATCAATTCACATGACCTTGATGGCATATTGACCTCGTCATTCAATTGGATGGTCTGGGTTCAAATCCAGCGCGTGACCAAATAATACTTTTGGTGTTATATTTACCAGACAGTATTCATCATTGCTTTTATTTTATTAGAGATCACAGTTTTGCACTTCACATAAAACTAGTAAATCTATTACTGATTGTAATATTTTAATTACAACAGGTATTGTGGCCTGGGGGATCATCAGGCAGTCCTTGTCTTTCAATACCAGATTGTTTTTTTAAACAGATTTACACTCTGTAGCCAGAAGCAAAACGAAATTCAATCTTGTCTGGCACATCCCTGTGGCCCTAGAAATCGAAGGGTCAGCTGATCAGGGTTTTCAAAACCAGATTTTTTCTGACATAAGAGGCTGTGTGAGGGGGTGGAGGAGGAGCCATGAATATATGACAATTGCTGTACATTTTAGAGAATGCCGGCAAATGCATGGACAAAACCAGTGACAACTGTGTGAGGTATACACTTCATTATGTAATTATTTTTACAGAGTTCAACTGTAGGCTTTGCAATAAAATGTCATTATTTTACAACTGCACCCATGATCTCTGCTTCTCATGTAAACTGAACATTTAATTTGTGTACATATATATATATATATATATAAATTTGTAGTGTAACAAAATAATTAAATAATATTTATAATCGAATTTACAAATAATCATGATCAAATGATACATTTCATTTATCCTATGTTGACGGACATTAGAATTAAACTTCGCCCCCATGAAAAAATATTTGTCACAAATAGTCAAATTCAGCTATGTCCTGTTTTGATGGTATACAAAAGAGCAGGGGCTCAATCTCCCCTGACAGACAGCATGTGACCATTTTCATTTGCATATATATACACTGGGAGACACCTAAGACAGCACTATAGGGAGACAGTATGGACTGTCTCCCTATAGTGATGCCAGACCACATGTAAGAACATCTGCACAGGATCGGTACAGCTGAACTTCACACCTGCGGGACAGGTACAGGATGGCAACAACAACTCAGAGTTAAACCAAGAAAGCGCAATCTCTCCAACAGTGCTCAGACTGTCCACAATAGGCTGAGAGAGGCTGGACTAAAGAACTGTAGGCCTGTTGTAAGGCAGGTCCTCACCAGACAACACCAGCAACACCGTTGCCTATGGGTACAAAACCATGTTTGCTGGATCAGATGGGACTGGCAAAAAGTGCTCTTGACTGACGAGTCGAGGTTTGTCTCACCAGGGGTGATGGTCAGACTCGTGTTCATCATCAAAATAATTATTGTTACACAGAGGCCTTGTACCCTGCAGTGGGATAATTTGGAGGTGTCACAGCATCATCGGACTGAGCTTGTTATCATTGCATGCAATATCAATGCTTCGCTTTACAGGGAAGACCTCAACCTCCCTCATGTGGTACACTTCTTGCAGGCTCATCCTGACATGACCCTCCAGCATGACAATGCCACCAACCATAATGCTCAGTCTGTCTGTGATTTCCTGCAAGACAGGAATGTTAGTGCTCTGCCATGGCCAGTGAAGAGCCCAGATCAAGATCCCATTGAGCACATCTGGGACCTGTTGGATCGGAGGGTGAGGGCTAGGGCCATTCCCCCAGAAATGTCTGGGAACTTTTATATCTTAAAAAATTTAAAATGCAATAAAATATTTAATGGGGTAAGGATGGAGTTGGCAGGTGCAGAACCCAGTGGTGGATTTTAATAAAGGTATTAAACAAAGGATGTAATGCAGCATGAATAACGCAAAAACAAAAAACTTGTGAAGTAGGTTACTAGGACCCAAAAAGAAAAAACCTTGAAACATACAATGACATAAAAAGCAAGGGGGGGGACAGAGGGCGCAATATACACACAATGGTATTGCCAGTGGGAATAAGTTGTGCATAATGACAAGTCTGGGATTTAACAAAGAGTGTTTGGTTAATGAAAAGGTGCTCGCCGAAAAAGGGGCTTTTTTGTCGGTCAGCAACCACCAATGCTGAGTGTGAGGGGGAGGCGTGGATAGAAGGTACGTTCCAAATTATTATGCAAATGATATTTTACACTGATTTTCCTAAATAGTCGATGCAAATGACAGTTAGTATAATTTTCAAATCCCCACCCAATGAAAAACAGTATTTATTTCAAAAATAAACTCAAAACCTTTATGCACAGAGTTTTAAAACTTTTTGTAAAGAACTGAAAATGATCATTGTTGAATTTGGAACTTTATTTACTGAAATCCAAAGCTATTTCAATCAACCAAACACATCTTAACAAGACAAGTTACATGTTAACATAGGACCCCTTCTTTGATTTCACCTTCACAATTCTTGCATCCATTGAACTTGTGAGTTTATGGAGAGCTTCTGCTTAATTCTTTGCAGCAGCCGCGGTCGGTGGATCTTAATTTGGGATGCCGGGCTCACATTACCATCCGGACTGGGGAAAATGGAACTTTATCAAAACAATTGGTTTGATGCGCTACATACCGTTCCATTCACTCTGGTCCCAAATGTAATGTGAGCCCGGCGTCCCCAATTAAGATCCACTGATCGCGGACTGCTTTGCAGGACGTCAGAATAGCCTCCCAGAGCTTCTATTTTGATGTGAACTGCCTCCCACCCTCATAGATCTTTTGCTTGAAGATGATCCAAAGGTTCTCATTAGGTTTGAGATCAGGGGAGGATGGGGGCCACACCATGAGTTTCTCTCATTTTATGCCCATAGCAGCCAATGACACAGAGGGATTCTTTCCAGCATGAGATGGTGCATTGTCATGCATGAAGACGATTTTGCAACAGAAAGCACGGTTTTTATTTTTATACCATGGAAGATAATGGTCAGTCAGAAACTATATATACTTTGCAGAGGTCATTTTCAGGGAACCTTAAGGGGCCTACCAGCTCTCTCCCTATGATTCCGGCCCAAAACATGACTCCGCCACCACCTTGCTGACGTCGCACCCTTATTTGGACATGGTGACAATCCACCAACCATTCATTTGGACCATCCAGGGTTGCATGGAACTCAACCGCAAACAATAATTTTTGAAAATTAGTCTTCATGTATTTCTGGGTTCTCTGCATTCATTTCTGCTTGTGAGCATTGGTTAGGGGTGACTGAATAGAAGGTTTATGCACAGCCTCTGTACATAAACAATGTCATTATATCCAGTTTTGATAAACCAGAAATGGGAAAGAGAACAAAAAACATTTAAAATTATGTTGTGGGGAAGAAAGTGTTTAGTTCTTCAGTTTCAATCCAAATCCATTAGGTTACATCTAAATGTAGTCAATTGTAGGAAATGATGAATAGGCCATGTTTTCAAATGATAGATACAGTTTATCCGGAAAGTATTCACAGTGCTTCACTTTTACCACAATTTGTTGTTACACCCTTATTCTGAAATTGTTGAAATTCATTATTTCCCTCAAAATTCTACAAACAATACCCCATAATCCCAATGTGAAAGAAGTGTATTTGAAATCTTAGCAAATTTCATAAAAATAAAAACAGAAAAGGCACATTTACATAAGTATTCACAGCCTCTGTTCAATACTTTGTTGAAGCACCTTTGGCAGCAATTGCAGCCTCGTCTTTTTTAGTATGATGCTACAAGCTTGGCACACCTATTTTTTGGCAGTTTCATGCTTCTTTGCAGACCTTTCAAGCTCCATCAGGTTGGATGGGGAGCATCAGTGCACAGCTATTTTCAGATCTCTCCAGAGATGTTCAAGACTGGGCTCTGGCTGGACCACTCAAGAACATTCACAGAGTTGTCCTGTAGCCACTCCTTTGTTATCTTGGCTTTATGTTTATGGTTGTTGTCCTGTTGGAAGATGAACCTTTGGACAGTCTGAGGTTCAGAGTGCTCTGGACCAGGTTTTCAGCAAGGATGTCTCTGTACATTGCTCCATTCATCTTTCCCTTGATCCTGACTAGTCACCCAGTAATTGCTGCTGAAAAACATGCCCACAGCATGATGCTGCCACCACGCTTCCCTGTAGGGATGGTATTGGCCAGATGAGCGATTCCTGGTTTCTTCCTTTTCAACCTTTGTTTCATCAGACCAGAGAATTTTGTTTCTCTTGATCTGGGACTCCTTCAGGTGCCTTTTGGCAAACTCTAGGTGGGCTCTCATGTGCCTTTTACTGAGGAGTGGCTTCTGTCTGGCCACTCTACTATACAGGTCTGAATGGTAGAGTGCTGCAGAGATGGTTGTTCTTCTGGAAGGTTCTCCTCTCTCCACAGAGAAACGCTGGAGCTCTGTCAGAGTGACCATCAGGTTCTTGGTCACCTGGTTGACTAAAGCCCTTCTCCCCCGATCACTCAGTTTGGCCGGGTGGCCAGCTCTAGGATGAGTCCAGGTGGTTTCAAACTTCTTTCATTTACGGATGAAGGAGGTCACTGTGCTTATTGGGACCTTCAATGCAGCACCATTTCTGTACCATTCCCCAGATGCCTCAATACAATCCTGTCTCTGAGGTCTACAGACGATTCCTTGCACTTGGTTTGTGCTCTGACATGCACTGTTAACTGTGGGATGCTCATGCCTTTCCAAATCATGTCCAATCAACTGAATTTACCACAGATGGACTCAAATCTGGTAGCTCATCAAGGATGATCAGTGGAAATAGGATGCACCTGAGCTAAGCGTTTTTATTATTTTTAATAAATTTGCTAAGATTTCAAACACACTTCTTTCACATTGTCATTATGGGGTATTGTTTGTAGAATTCTGAAGGAACTAATGAATGTAATCCATTTCGGAAAAAGGGTGTAACATAAAATGTAGAAAAAGTGAAGCACTGTGAATGCTTTCCGGATACACTGTAGGCCATGTTTTCAAACATAAAACATGATTCCTTTACAATAAATAAATGCAATATTTTTTCTTTATAGCTCCTGTAAATAAAGTTGTTTGTGACAAACCCAAAACTAATCCATGACAGTCTATCTTGCAATCTCGTTTGTCGATTTCCGCATTACTGTGCATGATTGGCCAGCCAACTCACCTGACCTGAATCCTCTCAAGGCTGCAGTCATTCCTGTTGCTTGTGCACCTTTTCCTACCACACTTGTCCCTTCCAGTCAACTTTCCATGAATATGCTTTGATACAGCACTCTGCGAACAGCCAGCCCTTTCAGCCATTACCTTCTGTATCTTACCCTCCTCATGGAGGGGGTCAATGAGTGTCTTCTGGACAACTGTCAAGTCAGCAGTCTTCTCATGATTGTGGTTGTGTGTACTGAACCAGACTGAGATTAAAGGCTTAGGAATCTCTCCTCAGATCCACATTTCTGTATTATAAATAGTTTATTCTAATATTTTGAGGTACTGGAATTTTGATTTCCATGAGCTGTAACCCATAATCAGGATTTAAACAGAAAAAGGCTTGAAATATGCTACTTTATGTGTAATGAATCTAGAATATATGAAGGTGTTGCTTTTTGAATGAAATTACATAAATTAATTTTCCCACGAGATTCTACATTTTTTGAGATGCACTTGTATCTTATTTAGAGACATATGGGGAAAACACTGACACAGCACAAGCCCTATATGTATTATTTTTTAACATGCTTAATTTGTAATAGCTAATACACTTTCAGTAAATGTGCATTGGAAATAAGTGCCATTTGTCTTATTCCCTTAAAGGAATTTTTCCCCACACATTTCAAGAAAATCTCTCTTCAAATAGAGTATCGTTGTGTCTAGGTTTTCAGTTGTAACAGATTGACAATGACCATATTGATTATGAGGGGTAGGTAACAAAAATCTAGTAACAAACTAAAGTTTAATAAATTGTTCATCTGTTAAGTTAAATAAACACAGACATGGGGGAATTTATGATGAGATAAGTCTAACATACTTAAATTCCCTAAATCATTTACTTAAAATATTTAAGTTATGAAAACAAGTTACTGTTATCAAATTTGAAATGAAAACAAAAACAATCAGCTATCTGTAGACTATAAGTTGAGGGAATCAATTTCTCTCATGGGTTTCATACATGCAGCCCAGCCAAAGATTTAACACTGTGTCAATACATAGATCAGATGCCTTGAAAAAGTTTGAATAATCTCAAGTGTTCCCTAACTATCAAAAGATGTCTCTAAATGCAAGACGACACATGGCGTCATGTTCAACATCCACCTGTCCATGCCTGGCAAGGTGAGAAAATGTGCTATTCTTTCTGACACCTGTGTATTGTCAATATTCAGGATTTTAATACTCGCACCCAATGGTGCAGCTGTACTGCAATCTTTCTAGGAACAATGTTATTGTCCAATAATAAACTAAAGACCAGTTAAAGTAGGAGTGGTTTTCATGAATGTCCTCCAAAAAAGAAACTTGGTAAGTAATAGGTTTCTTGTTCTTGCACTGATTATTGCGAATGCCCGGTTCAAAGAAAGAATCAACTCCCCGTTCTGAAACCTCATGCAAGGATCTGAGCTGATGAACTGGTTGTTCATAAGAACCATCTTTAACCTGTGAATATCATGCATTATATCCTAAATGTACATGGTGTGTTTACGTGTAGAGAGCGAATGGGAGCGGAAAAGTTAGAAGTAGTTATCCAGTCAAGGCTGCGACTCATTAAAAACTGGGTGTCTACAACTATTGAGAACATGAATAACATACATTTAAAAAAAATCCTCAGGTTTGTTACAAGTTCCTAGGTATTAAATAACTTCAAACCGATCCCCAAATCCACAACAAGGGGGATTTAACTGTCTAAAATTCAAGCTTCCACAAGCCACTCTGGAAACACTCACCTTTCCCCGTCCACAGGCACTTCTACCCCGATAAACCCTTGTCCCAGTCCTTCTCCTAGCACCAGTGGTTCCCCTGTTCCCCCTTTCAGCATCTTCAGGGCAGCCTCTGCTGCCTTATGCTTGGCCGCCTTCTTGCTGGGCCCCTGGCCGGTGCAGCTAATCTCTCCCACGGACACGCGGAAAGTAAAGTTGGGCTGGTGTGCCTGGCCCTCGGCCTTGAGCAGGTCGTACACTGGGGTCTTACCTAAACGGAACAATAAGATGGGTATAGGGGAGGGGTCGTTCCGTTTTGATTTTGATTGCCCCCCCCCCCCTTTTAATTTTTACACATTTGTCGCTCCTTCCAATTGGTCATGTCCAATTCCCCCCAACCCTGCCTTGTCGGCAACTTCTCAGCAGGTACGTGCAGGCCCAGGGAGCTTACATGGCTCCTTCAAGCACTTTGCAGAGCCGTACGATTCTTATCACACTGCTTGCTCAACATGAAGCCCTTTAGTCAGTACATTTGGAAGGAACACATTCATCCACTATCCTTGCGTGACTACTCACAGGTGCCTGATCGGCATACAAGGAGTTGCTAGAGAGACGTGAAAGGTACACTAGTCCAACTTTTCCCTTACCCCAGGCAGCACTGCACCAATTTGCGCCACCATGCTGGAGCTCTGGGCAGTCAGAAATGCTGTGATCACAATCAAAATCTGGCCAGCATCATAGCCCAGTACAACACGCAAAGCCCTCGCCCTTTTTGATTCTAACAAATAGTTTCAACCTTGTCATTGGTTAAAAAGTACACTTCGGTCAAATGATCATCCATTTTAAATCTCTTTCCTAATAAAAAATCCAAAACACTGCCAGCTCCACACTGTAGATTACATAGACTAGCGACAGTGGACTCCTAAATGACTGTCAACGCACAAACAATACTTTAAAAACAAACAATATTATTATAGAGAAACTCAAAGTACCAACATGTGAGAAACACTCTACTTTATTGATGTTGCAATGGAACAAACCAAAATCATATCATTATTACAAAATTTCACCAAAATCAAGGTTTCATGATTATTGGCACTCCTTATTCAGTACTTGCAACCACCTCTTGCAAGGATAACAGCATGGAGTTTCTTCCTGTAATTTTCCTGTTAAGGAACACATGTGGAGGGATTTTGGACCATTCCTCAATGCAGATCCTTTTAAGATCCTGCAACATTCTTGGGTTTGCGCTTATCAGCTGCCCTCTTCAACTCAGTCCACAGGTAATTGACTGGATTGAGGTCCGGTGACTGAGATGGCCATGGCAGAACATTCATTTTGTTGTCACTGAACCATTTCTGTGTGGATATTGAGGTATGTTTGAGTCATTGTCTTGTTGGAAAGTCCACCGAGTCCCAGCCTTCTGACAGAGGCAACCAGATTGTCAGCCAAAATTGCCTGATACTTGGTGGAATTCATTATGCTATCCATCTTGACCAGTGTCCCTCCACCTCTGGAATTCAAAAAGCCCCAAAACATCACTGACCCAGCATCATATTTCACCATGGGAATGAGGTCTCTCCTTGTATGCATCTGCTTCAACACCAAACATGCCGATGCTGTATCTGACCAAAACTTTCATTCTGACCAGAGCACCTTCTTCCAGTCATAATTTAAATGATGTTTGGCAAACTCGAAAGTGTGTGTATCTGTGTCTTGGGGTCAGAAATGGCTTTCTTCTGGCAACCCTTCCAAACAGGCTGTGGTTGTGGAGGTGGCGTCTGATGGTGCTTTTTGAAACTTGGTGACTCCAAGATGCCACCAAGGCCTTCAATTCAGGCATGCGTGTTACCTCATTTTTATACCGTAGTGGAACAGAAAGTGGAGAAATGGCTCAATATAGTTTCATAAGACTTAGATGAACTTAAGTGGAATTCAATTCCTGGTTAATTTTGGTAGGTGTTAATTATAATTACTTTTAAGGGTGCCATTGATTGTGAAATCATAATTTGGAGGACATTGATTTTTAATTTAATCAAACTATTTTTGTTGGTTACATTGACACAATAATAAAATACATTATTTCTCACATGTTGGTATTGTGAGTTATTCTCTATAATTGTATTGTTTACATTTTTTTTACAGTATTGTTTGTGCATTGCCAGTCAGGGGTACCAGTAATTTTGGAGCCCACTGTTTATACTTTACTAGATGCTCCATTATTTTATTAACTAATATTAGGGATACTAGGGACGCACCAGATCGACCCATTTATTTGTCCTCTTGCTGACATTAAACAGCTCCATACATGATCTATGTGGACATGACTATGATAATGATAATATGACTGACAATTCTTCGACCTAAAATCTGTAAAAACACATGTTAAAGACCCCAATCCATAAATTATACATAAGATGAGGAAATAAATTTCACTTTTAATTGTATATTATAAAATGTATTAACAACTGCATTAATCTTACTTTCAGATTAAGCAAATATACAGCATTTTACCAACATGAATCTTATTAACATAAGACATTGTAAAAATTAAGAGTAAAAAAGTGGATGCAAACTAATAAAATTCCCAGTACAGTAAATCAAAATCTAGGTATGTCACAAATGACCAATGACAAATGAGTTTAATATACGTAAACAGGAATTTTATGAACAGTTCCCCATCAGCTTTAAATTCCATGTGAACTGACAAGTGTAAGTTGTTGCTGTTGTCCAATCACAGCATGATCAAAGTAGCTCTGAGATGGTTACAGCCTCCCCTGTGGCATTTGTTATGTGATGGGGAACAAGGGTCCGTTATATATTATTGTATTGGATCTAAGGCATGCTGATTCTAATGTGTCTGGTGTCAAGTTGCTCCTAGGAGGACCCGAAACCTCAGAACATGCTTCAGGACTATGTGGTTTACCTTGCTGTGTTGGTCATCACGTTTCTGTCTGACAACGACAGCTGTCAATCTCCAAAGCACATCTGGTCATCCCCACGCTTCCATTCCTATCTGTATTTATAAACTCTGATTGTACACTGATAAACGATGTAGGTAAGACATGTACTTTTAAGAATCCCACCAAAGTTAGCAGTTTTACACATGTCTGTTTTAAGTATAAAGTAATTCCAGACTGCAGAAATGACTGTTGTTGTTTAGCTCATGAGTCATTGGCAGCATGTTGTCTGTGTGCAGCCTATGACTCGTGTGTTTACAGAAAATTGTTGGAAAATTTTGATCGTAGCGATTTGGTGCATCGCCAATTATTTTAGTACAACTTTACTAATCACTGATTCATTCCTAATAAAAACAAAGAGAGCAGTGGATCCCCAAACAACCTGCTGTGCACCTGAAACATATTGTGATTGGTGGTTATATTTCTAAGATAATTTAAGGCCACTTAAAGTGAGGTCACCTTTTGAGAACTGTGTGTTTTTGGAAGAGCTTGGCAATAGCAATGGGGTGATCATGTGAGCGGAGGGAACCTACAATTAAATATCAAACTCAGCTATATATCTTTATGTTTTGGCATACTGACAATGGAGAGCCAATTGTAGTACAAATAAAAAAGGGGCTTGGTTAAAAAGGGACTGGAATCAAATGTTATTCTGTGTAGTGTTGCATCACAAACACTACCAGGAAAACACTTGAGATCCTAACACGATACAAGAATTAACAAAATCATATTTAATTACAGTGACCAGCATGCACAAAAAATTATTAATTGTTAAAGGAGCTAAACACAGGATTTGTCCCCATGTGGAAATGGGTAAGTTAAAAAAAACACAGTGCTTCCCTTCACCATAATATTGTGCTGTCTCCTGGTCAACTTTTTAATTTGTCCACCAGTTACAATAGTCTGTAAAGTTTTTCTTTTGTTACTAAATGTATACTAGGGTAAAATAAGTCCCTCTAGTATTTAGTTAATGCTTTCTCACATAACCACCTAATTAAAGTGAACAATGAAGGTTTCTTGCAACCAGTAAATGACAATGGGTACTACAATGGCCGGGTTTCCCAAACAGAAAGTCAAAATAATGTTTGTAATTCGACAATGTTAAATATACCCGAAAATAACTTTCAAAATGTAAATATCACAGCCAATCACAACACTGGCGAGTAAGTAATACCGTATAACACCATCACTTTAGACTTACTGCAAATAAAATGTGCACATTTTCTAAAATAATAATGCAAATAAGTCGTAAAATAATCCCATGTGTAGCACCTTTAAATCCAATAAGGCCTTAGCTACGGATACAGAGTTTTCGACTATGCTCCACATCGGCCCAGATTATTAATTCATTATACATTACTGCTAAAGTAACCTGCATGGTGTAACACAGCAGCTAAAAAAATTGTTAGACAGCCCATATGTTTTCTGTATTTTTTGCAATACTGACAAAGTTTGCCCAAACATGTCAAAAACAGTGTTTGTTGGCTGCTCTTAACATAGCATGAAATTTAGTTTATGCTTAGCCTACAGCAATGGAAATAATTTGAAGAGCTCTTTGTACAATACAAAATAAAGATCCATCAATGAATCCATTACATAGGGCAGCATCTAGGTAAAAATAACAAAATAACAGTTTTGCACCTGAAAAGAAATCTCTGTATCATTAGCCAGGGCATGTTCAATGTAAAACCTCAGCCAGTCCATTCAAATAAAAAGCTTAAAAGCAGCTGGAATATCTTAAACCAATCCATCCTGAATATTTATGGTTAGCTAAACCAGAACAGAATGAAACCTTACCCAGACTCTGAGACAGTAGAGGAAGCATTCCTAGGCTAGACCATCTCTGCCTTACCTATCCGCGTTCCATACTCCTGCAGCAGACTGATGGGCGTCTTGCCGGGGTTCACAGCCAGCATTTGCTCAATACTGAGGATGACACAAGACATAGCGAGATCGAAAGGGAGCGAGACAGACAGGTGCAAAAGAGAGAGAGCGAGAGTGTGAAAGAAAAAGAAAGAGAGCACGAAAGAAAAAGAAAGAGAGCGCAAAAGAAAGAGAGCGCAAAAGAGAGCGCAAAAGAAAGAGAGAGAGAGCGCAAAAGAAAGAGAGAGAGAGAGAGCGCAAAAGAAAGAGAGAGAGAGAGAGCGCAAAAGAAAGAGAGAGAGAGAGAGCGCAAAAGAAAGAGAGAGAGAGAGAGCGCAAAAGAA
>JACXGM010016126.1:0-20872 GCA_016801145.1 Umbra pygmaea
TTTTTTTTATCAATAAATTATTTTGGTTGGGCCCATTAACACATTAATAAACTACAGTATTTCTCACATGTTGGCATTTTGAGTTTTCCTCTATAACTGTATTGTTTCTAATTTTTTTACAGTATTGTTTGTGCACCAGTCAGTGGTGCCAGTGATTTTGGAGCCCACTGTAATGTATCCATATGTCTGATACACACTGATAACTCCTCTCCTTCTTAGGCCACACTGTCAATAACCTGCGAAAGCATCACCCTGACGCTGCGGTGAGTGCCCTAGCAGCTGAAGTGTACATTGCCTGGAGGAGTTTCATAGAAGAGCACTCCAACAAGCCCTCAATAGAAGTACGCTGTGATAAACAGACTGAAGGACTTAGGAACAATGCCCGCAAGATGATGTCTGAAGCTCTGGGAGTTGAGGTGAGAAGCCTTCTCCTGTGTTGGCAATTTAAATCCATTCTCAATCTGAATACGTACTCGCAGAATACGAAGGTTGCCACCCAGATGGCACAGGCGGTCAGCTGACCTCTTAAAGCTTCGTAAGCTCTAGGACCAAGTTGACCACCACTAGGTTTGAGTCTTGACTGTTCCACTTGCTGACTCGTGGCAAATTAGAGTGTGGTGCGTGTGTGTGTGTGAGGGGGGTGGCAGTGGCAGCAGGTGTCAGTAGTCTACAGTGCATCCGGAAACTATTCACAGTGCTTCACTTTTTCCACAATTTATTGTTACACCCTTATTCGGAAATTGATTAAATTAATTATTAAATTCTACAAACAATACCCACCCCATAATGACAATGTGAAAGAAGTGTGTTTGAAATCTTATTAAATTTATTAAAAACAAAAAACAAAAAAGCTAATGTACATAAGAATTCACAGCCTTTGCCATGACATTTAAAATTGAGCTCAGGTGCATCCCGTTTCCACTGATCATCCTTGAGATGTTTCCACAACCTGATTGGAGTCCACCTGTGGTAAATTCAGTTGATTGGACATGATTTGGAAAGGCACATTCCTGTCTATTAACACTGCATGTCAGAGCACAAACCAAGCCAGGAAGTCCAAGGAATTGTCTGTAGACAGGATTGTATCAAGGCACAGATCTGAAAATGGCTGTGCACCGATGCTCCCCATCTAATCTGATGGAGTTTGAGGGTTCCTGCAAAGAAAAATAGGAGAAACTGCCCAAAATTAGGTGTGCCAAGCTTGTAGCATCATAATAAAAAAAACGTGAGGCTGTAATTGCTGCCAAAGGTGCTTCAACAAAAGTATTGAGCAGAGGCTGTGAATACTTCTGTACATCTGCTTTTTCCTTTTTATTTTTAAAACATTTGGTAAGATTTCAAACACACTTTTCAAAAACACAATTTCAAAAACACAGATTTTACTTTTTGCTTTATCTTGGCCAGATCGCCGTTTTAAATGAGAAATTGTTCTCAACGTGCCCACCTGGTTAAATAAAGGTTAAATAAAAAAATTTAAAAAACCTCTTTCACATTGTCATTATGGGATATTGTTTGTATAATTTTGAGGGAAATAATGAATTCATCCATTTCGGAATAAGGGTGTGACATAAGAAAATCGTGAAAAAGTGAAGCGCCTTGAATACTTTCCAGATACCATGGTCACCAGTGCACAATTACAGTGTATCTTGGATTCGTGGAAACCTAACTATGATCATCACGTGAGTGAGGACACTCACACACGTTATCCCATGTGACTTCGTGTGTCGGATGAGCAGTGGGGAAAAGAAGTGGCTAGGTGTGGATTCTTCGGGGGAAGGATTGAGTGATCTTCTACTCTCTCAAATAAATTAGGAGTTGCGATGAGACAGGGCTGTATACAGGGTTGCCAACTTTGGGACGTTGGCTGGCGTGAGACTCGGTAAAATTTCAGTGAGCGCACGCGTGGAGAACACTTTGGGTAATCCTAACCCTAATCTTAGAAATGTCAGTCTTTGTTTACTATAATATAAACCATGATTTATGCAAAAAAACAACTAGTAGAATGGAAACGTTTATTTATTTACTGCTGAAAGCGTGAGAATCACGCCAGATGCGTGAGAGTTGGCAACCCTGTGTGTATTCATTCAGAATATGAAGGTTGGAAAAGAAAGGGTTAAAATGAACAAGAACACGCCACTACACAATAATAAGTGACATTGGTCTTGTTGTATGAGAGATGTTGAACTCTATTGGATGTTAATGTCCTCCACCAACCCAAGCTTATAGTTTTTGTGGAGAACAAAATAAAGACACACATTAGACCGACTGTGGTGTAATGCTATATTAATGGTATGTTCATTTGATGCAGGGCTCTATCTATGCAATGTATGCCAAGTTAATGCTATATTTATATGATGGTAAAATAATGTGCATGTGCTGTACTGTATTCCTGTGATATAGTTCCATGTAATGCTATATTCATGTGATTTAATACCATATATTCCCTCAGGCAGACAGCGGCCTGGTGGAGAACATGGAGAGAGAGGTGTTTCACCAGAGTTCACGGCTGGTCAGCGGCTCCTACAGACGCACCATCCGGAAGCTTGTCTTTACCTTCAAACACCAGCCAGAGGTCAGGGGTGAAGTCAAAGACGGCAAGATCCCTGTTAACCAGCTGGTCTCCAAACACCACAAGTAACAAAACAGAAGTGTAGAACATTCTCTGTGATGAACGTGTAATACGGTGGAAATGCTTTACCTGCTACCTACTGGGTGTTCATTTTCACTGATCTATAAAGCAAATCAACCCTGTGATCAGTTATTTGAAGCCTTGCTGAAATGGATCCACTCACTGTGTTGGTGGTTAAGCCCAGAACAAGAAGGCCTACTGTATAAGAAGACATGGACATGCCAGTTCATTCTGGCTTTGACCTTTGGTGTACTGGTTACTTTTTCCTCTGGGCTGCTGTCTTCTGTAGCCCCTATGTGGAAGACTGTGACTGGCTTCTGGAAGATGGTGATAGAGTTCTGGCAGGATACTGGACTGAGGCCTTTATCCAAAATGAAGGACAGCTGTTGCACATAGTAACTCATTGTAACAATAACTTCTGATTTACTTTTTGGATTTTCGTTCAGCACCTGACATGTTTTAGTATCGAGGTAACTCAAATATCTATCTATGTTTTATTGAATGGTTTGTAATGGGTTTTTTTTGGGGGGGAACAATGTATTAAAGTTTTTATATTTTTTTACATTTAAAATCACATGTATTTTAAAAATAAAATGGATTTGTACATTTTCATTATAAACCTCAAGGTTCCCCACATAATCTTAGCGCTGGCACCTTTACTGTAATCATTCCTTTTCTACCTCCCAGTCCCTAACCCTGCCTCTTCCTCCTGGTCCCTAACCCTGCCTCTTCCTTCTGGTCCCTAACCCCACTTCTTCCTTCCGGTCCCTAACCCCACCTCTTCCACCTGGTCCCTAACCCCGCCTCTTCCTCCTGGTCCCTAACCCCGCCTCTTCCTTCTGGTCCCTAACCCCACTTCTTCCTTCAGGTCCCTAACCCCGCCTCTTCCTCCTGGTCCCTAACCCTGCCTCTTCCTTCTGGTCCCTAACTCCACTTCTTCCTTCCGGTCCCTAACCCCACCTCTTCCACCTGGTCCCTAACCCCGCCTCTTCCTCCTGGTCCCTAACCCTGCCTCTTCCTTCTGGTCCCTAACCCCGCTTCTTCCTTCAGGTCCCTAACCCCGCCTCTTCCTTCAGGTCCCTAACCCCCCCTCTTCCTTCCGGTCCCTAACCCTGTCTCTTTCTCCCGGTCCCTAACCCACCTCTTCCTCCCGGTCCCTAACCACACCTCCACTAAAGCAGCACCAGCCAGATTACAGCGATCACCATCAGTACAACAGCCAGCACACAGATACTAATAAACACTATGTCACTGGGGTCGTGAGGCTCTGGGTCTGCCTTCTTCTCTCTCCCAGCCCCAGATCCCTCTGCTTTGCGTTCGGTTAGCTCGTCCATTCGCTGCCGCTCCTCCGCTGAGATGATGTGAATGGTGGCCATCTTGCGCTGGGTGTCGCACTGTACCTCATACTCCTGGATGCCGATGTAAAGTTTGTTTACAAGCATGGTGATGTTTCGCCGTTGCTGTGTAGAGGTTAGCAGTCAGCCGTTGTCATTGAGGCACACAAGGAAACATTTCTTCATTTCATTTACATTAGAATGTGAAAAATGTGTGTTTTTTTTGTTGGACTCAAGGCTGTCCCTCATTGAAGCAGTACGTTAACATTGTTTTTGTTCCTAATAAAACATGAAAAAGGATTTTGACAGATAAGAAACAACAGTCTGGTTACCTTTCCAGCTGTGCCACACATCTGAAAGCGTGCCAGTATCTTATATGTGGTGGCTGTTAGCTGGGCCGTACAGGAGCGGTCACCCAGGTAAATGTTCTCTCTTTCCAGACCAGGTACAGACTGCTTGGAGATATGGATGGTAAACTCAGTCCTTGTACAGCTGATGTTCACCGGTACCACTGAGAAGGTCATGTGGAGACAACACACATAGATGAACGCACAATAAAAAAACATGAAACAATTGTAGTTTCAGTTTGGATGCTCACCTCCTACGTAGGACGCCGAGAACCCTTTAAAAGCAGAGGTCCGATCTGTACTCAGAACCACCAGCATCTTGTTGCCCTTGGAGATCAGAGAACTGGGTTGTTCTGAGCCACACCAGCTTCCTAGCAATGGGTCAGTCTCGCTACTCCCATCATGCACTGCTACGGAGTCATAATTACACTCGTCTGTTAGGCTGTCCCTGTCCTCCAGGTCCATGGTGTTGAAGAAGAGTTTAATGCGGTAGCCCTCAGCAAGAGACATGGTCCAGTGACAGTTGATGTTGTTTGGGTAGATTTCGGGATAGTTTGGGCTCGTGAAGTTAGCACTTGGTGTGGTCAGGACCTGCTGGCATTCCCCTGAGACATACAAACATAATTTGGGTAAAGTCACGGTTGTGGAAGGGTGAAGTCACGGTTGTGGAAGGGTGAAGTCACGGTTGTGGAAGGGTGAAGTCACGGTTGTGGAAGGGTGAAGTCACGGTTGTGGAAGGGTGAAGTCACGGTTGTGGAAGGGTGAAGTCACGGTTGTGGAAGGGTGAAGTCACGGTTGTGGAAGTTACAAGGAAGGCTAAGCAGTGGACTGGCGAGTGCGTCATGGGCGGCCAGGGCTGATTGATGCACGTGGGGAGCGAAGGCTGGCCCGTGTGACCAAACTTGTGGGGGCAGGCAATTCACGCCCACTTCCCTACTGAGGGGGGATTGTAGATGGTCTTTAGCTTGTCTGCAAACAGTTCATAACTGTCCACCCCACTCTGCCCTTCTCTCAAATGGCAGCAGGATTAGCTTTCCTACCTCACCTTCCCTGCCTGGAAACCCCAGCTAGGATGGTACCCGTAGGCATCCACAACATTGAAGAACATCCCACAGTTTTTTGAGGTCGCATCGATCTTCTTAGGGAGAGACAGGCAGGGAAAGCTAATCGGACAAGGTGAGATGTTGTAGCTTGAGGTGGTGGCTGCATGACACACAGCCAGCTGCATAGCTGCTTCGGTGGAAGAGGAGGGCAATGAAAGATGCCGTAGAGCCTTGCAGAGATCATTGGATAGTGGGACTAAATCCCTTATATTGGGCTCCTAAGGCGTCAGTAGCAACTTGCTGGTTCCTTACTTGGTCGTTCATTCTGTCACGGTTCAGCTTGGCAGTGAACATGGCAGTGGGAATCACAGAGCTTATTTAGTTTAATGCAGAACAAAACAACAAAGATCTTGACAGCAACATAACAGAAAGATAACGAACCACACAGAGCAGTTCATGGGAAGGAGTACTTAAGCAGACATTGATTAAAATATGAGGGAGCTGAGAATGATAACAAGACCTTTGGTAATACAAATGGAGAAAGAAATTATGTCCAGGAATGGCACCCACGCTCCATGACGGACATGACAGAGGATGCGTTTCGAGGATTTAAATACAGTCGTATGCAAATGTTTAGCCACCTCTGACAGTTTCAATGATTTACATTTATAAATAATTGGGTGTTTGGATCAGGAATGCCCAAATGTATGCACATGTGTAGTTTCGTTTTGATGCATATTGCACATTTTCTGGTAATACAATGAACCTCATTTCACTACCGAAATATTACTATGTCCTTCAGTTATTTGATAGATCAAAATGAAATTGCTGATCCAAACACCCAATCAAGAAAATCGTGGAAATTGTCAGGGGTGTCTAAACGTTTGCATACGACTGTATACTGTCATTATACATGATGTCAAAATAAACAATAAATGATCCACTAACATGTAAATTAATTTGTTGAAATTCTACTTTGTTTCTTTCATATTCAAATTATATTATGCTTCTTGGGTTGTGTGGTGAGAAAACACTACATTTTCCCATTTGAACATAACCCATGTCTAAGTGATGGCACCTTCTAATCATTCCTGATAGATCTCAACAGCCATTAAGACGTGACTAGTGAATGGTACATCCATCATATACTGGTACATCCTTAGCTAATTTACCTGAGTAGTAATATGCCTTAAATCCCCGTCCTCCGATGTTAAAATCTGACTTGAATACCACCAGCAGCTGATTTGAGGTAGTAACAGTCTTAGGAGGCGTCTCCCCGCCACAGTAGTTGCCCAGGTGTCTGTGTTTGATGGTGGGACCGTCAAAGAGAGCCACAAAGTCAAAGTTACAGCCTTCATTGTTTTCCAGCTGCAATGAGTAAAAGAAAGAATAATTTTGAATGGTTTGTATGTTACTGTATTTAGGACATTATAGACCAGATTGGCTACATACAGTAGATCACAATGGCTACTGTAGAACCACATATGATAGACAATGGTTCAATGGTCAGAGAACATACCTGGAAGTCGAGGAATACCAGAGTGACCACACTGCGGTTGGAAACGTGGACCATCCAGGAACAGTCAGCGTTGTTGCTGTACTGACTCTCTGGGCTGTAGCCTGGGCTGGAGATGATGCCTGATAGTCCAGTGAGGACACCGCCACACATATCTGGACAGGGAAAGAGAGAAGAACTACAGATGAGGAAGAAAGCTGGTGACATGGTGTGCAGGCCTTTGTTTCAGCTGTAACTCAACACACCCAGTGCAACTAGTCATGGGCTTGTCCTGTTTGTATTGTGTGAGCTACCATTTTTTCGAGAAAGTGAAAATCTCACCTTTCTTGTAGCCTACAGAGAACCCTCTATGGGCCACATGGCGATCGGAGTGAAATATCACGGACATAACATTCCATGAACTTGTGAAGCAAGGAGGGGACATGTCACCACAGAAGGTCCCTAGGAGGTTGCCCTGGTCTTCAGAGACACCGTTGTATATCCTGATGTAGTCGTAGGAGCAGGTGTCATGGTGCTCTAGTTCAAAGTGGTGGAAGTTGAGGAGGACAGAAGAACCTTCTGCCACTACGATCAGCCACACACACTCAATGTTATATGGGTACAGACCAGGGTAGTTGGGGCTGGATATGTTTCCGGAAGACGCAGAGAGAATCCCACCACATTTTACTGCTTAGAAAGTTGGAGAGATTGAATTGATACATGTTTGTGCCTAATACAGCTTCTGTTAAAACAACGTCAAGCAGTATTTAGCAGCAATAGTGTACAATGTAACAACACTGGTGATTAATTTCACTTGTTTTGAGGCAACAATTGTTAATGGAGACACATTAGAAAAGGCTCACCTTTCTTAGTCACAGCTTTGTCAATGGCCAAAAGTAAATAAAGGAGTACATCTGTTATTAAAGTCATGCTGTTATAATCCGTTCTGTGTTTGCAAAAATATACAGAAAGTGACAACAGAGAAACCAAGTAGTCTTTCTACCACTCAGAAGCTGTAGTACTGTACCTGGAACGGGACATTGAGAGATGTCTCTCCTTGAACAAAGAATCTGATAGGTCGGTCCAACCAGCCACTCCCCGGCATCACCTCCTTCACTAAATATTGATGGGTGATATCAAGTGTTCAAGAGAAGTATAGCTTGTCAGGACACTGTTTGGGGAGTTGCCATATATTATTGATGACAGTTATACTGGACAGAACCCCATACAGCTGGCCTGAAGTTGGTAAGGGAACGCAGGAAGAGAGTGAAATTTAAGAAGAACCCATATCTGATAGACCGCTATGTGTCCAAAAGTGCGTTGGAGTTGATAGACATTAAATCTTTAATTTAAATGATAACAAAATGTTTACTTTCCTTTTCTTGTCAACCTTTTAGGTAGGCCGATTAAGAAGAATTTCTCATTTGCAACGGCGACCTGGCCAAGATAAAGCGCAATGGTAGAAAGACAATATAAATTTACACATGAAATACACAAAAGTACAAAAAAACAAAAGAACAAAATACAGAATGCAGGATACTCCGAGTATAAGTTAGGAAGTATATGAACAGTTTCTGCAATTGAGGTCTATTTAACAATAGACTAAATAGACTATTTAAAATATTACTTCATATTTTTGAGATACAGTATATCTAATTTTATTTTTAACCATATTTTGAGTCTCTGCATTTTCTATATACACTCACTGGCAACTTAATTAGATACACCTGTTCAACTCCTCATTATCTCAAATATCTAATCAGCCAAGCATCTAACAAATCAACTTTGAGGACAAAATAAAGAAGCAGGAAAAATGGGCAAGTGTAAGGATTTGAGCAATGTTGACAAGGGTCAAATTGTGATGGCTAAACGAGTGGGTAAGAGCATCTCCAAAACTGCAGCTCTGGTGGGGTGTTCCCGGTCTGTAGTGCTCCATACCTATCTAAAGTGGTCCAAGAAAGGAAAAGCGGTGAACCGGTGACAGGGTCATGGGCAGCCAAGGCTCATTGATGCACATGGGGAGCAAAGGCTGGCTCATGTGGTCCGATCCAACAGACGAGGTACTGTAGTTCAAATTGCTGAAAAAGTTAATGCTGGTTCTGTAAGAACACAGTGCATTGCATTGCAAGTCTGCTAGATGGCGCTGTTGCACTGCATTGAGAATCACATTAGAAAGTCAACTGAAGAATGTCAGGAGCTGTTTGATGATTGGTTTGTTTCTTAGCCCAGAACTAGAATAAATAAGAGTGAGATTGAAATCGTTCAAGTGTTTTCCTCACAACGGTTCCTAGAACCAAAATATACATGCCAACGGTTTCCAAGAAAGTTGGATTATGATGCTGCAGAGAGATTCCAAACATAATTTGCTTAATTTCTTTGAAAGCTAAAGGCTTTGTATACTAATACTGCGAAATGTGCTTCCTTGAGATAGAAGTTGTTTAGAGCAATGAAATAAGTTAATGACTGATAAACACCTTTCAATTAAAAGCAAATTAGGGAAGGTTAAAACATACCATAGAAAGTTCTCTTTGATACCTCAAGGTCATTATTTGCAGTGATTTATTACAAAATAGCTGCTATGAACTCAGAAATATTACATTCTCAATATGGTTTTTGGATATTTTTAAATACAGGTGTTCTCAAGTTCAACAGATGTTATTACAGGGTGTAGAAGGCAACATGCCATCCTAAATCCTAAAACTATTGCAGTGAAACTAAAATGAAATGAATCAGTAGTATTTGAGCCTGGATTGTTAAACACAATGCAGTTGTGCTCAAAAGTTTGCATAACCCTGGAGAATTGGTAATGGCTGTGCCATTTTTAAAGAAAACATGAGTGAGCAGGCAAAAATATTTGTTTTTATTTCTCATGGGAATCATGTTCAACTGTAGGTCATAACAAAATGGCACAATCATAAAACAAAACATGACAACAAAAAAAATTATTAAAAAATACCCCTGTTCAAAAGTCTGCATACCCTCAGTTCTCAATACAGTGTATTTAGCACCAATGACAGCCTGCAGTCGTTTGCTACAGTTGTCTATGAGGCCCTGAACTCTTACATGTGGTGTAGCTGCCCATTCATCTTGGCAAAATACCTCCAAGTCATGCAAAGTCTTTGGTCATCTTGCATGAACCACTCGTTTGTGAACTCCCCAGAGTGGCTCGATGATATTAAGGTCAGGAAACTGTCATGGTCATTCCAGAACCTTCACCTTTTTCAGCTGTAACCCCTGGAGGGTCAACTTAGGGTCATTGTTGCGCTGGAAAGTCCAAGAGCATCCCACACAGCTTTCCTGCAGAACAATTCATATTGTCTGCCAGTATTGTCCGATAACATGCAGCATTCATCTTGCCATCCATTTTTACAAGGTTCCCTGGGGTTTAGCTCACACACCCCAAAACATTAAATTTTTTACATTTTATATTGTAATCATTTAGCAGATGCTCTTATCCAGAGTGACTTTTAGGAGAAACCAGGTGAAACAACCACAACTTAGTAGTAAGATCATTCAACATATGAAACAATCAATAATTAAAAAAGTGCTAGAGTGCTAGACAATATCAATACTAGACAATATATATGAGACATTAAATGAAACAGTGAATAGTCGAAACAGTGCTAAAGAAGGATCATACATCAGCGAGCAACCACCATGCTTCACAGTGGGGATGGTATTCTTTTCAATATAGACCTTGTTGACCCCTGGTTGTAACCATAAAGCTCTATTTTGATCTCGTCACTCCAAATTACAGTGTGCCAGAAGCTGTGAAGCGTGTCAAGGTGTTGTCAGGCATATTGTAACCAAACTTTTTTGTGGCACTGGTGAAGTAAGGGCTTCATTTTGGCAACTTGACCATGCAGCTCATTTTTGTTCAAGTATTGTCGTTTTGTGCTTCTTGAAACAATCACACCATCTTTTTACAGAGCAGCCTATATGTCTCCTGAGGTTACCTGTGGGTTTTTCTTTGAATCCTGAAAAAATTATTATGGCAGTTTGGACTGAAATCTCTCTTGGTCTACCTGACTGTGGCTTGGTATCAAGAGATCCCCGAATCTTCCACTTCTTAATAAGTGATTGAACTGTACTGACTGGCATTAGCCAGTTGTTTCGTTTGCCTGTTGTGTATATTACATATTTTGCTGGAGCCTTCATCCTCTTTGTTTCTTTGTTAAGTACTTTGAATGTCGTTTTCAGCCTCGTAATCTGAACAAACAAACAGCAAGCCGCTGAAGGAACCCAGCACTACTTGGGCTGAAAACAATCAGATAATCCACATACATAAGATGATTTACACACTTATCTCCAATCATACACCCAGTGTTACAAACATTCAACTGTGAAATGTTGTTGTATGTGACGCTAAAGTCTAGTGACAACGCTATAAAAGACTGTTGCGGTGCTTGCGTCACTCCCTTATCCCTCCAACCAGTTCCTATGGCCACTTGACCAGTGCGAATGCAAATAGCAAAATCGGTTTTGGGGGAGAGTAGTTAGTAGAACTGTTTAGAAGTGGATTGTTCCTATAACTACGTTCCTGTAACTACTTGGTTGGAAAGCGGCTATAGACTGATATAGACCTGGTACACCAGGTGGGTGTAATTAATGATAATGTAGAACAGAACACTAGCAGGCTCCGGCCCTCGTAGGGTAGGAATTTAAAACCCCACCACTACAGCATTAAACCGAGTAGCTTCATCCTAATACAACCTTTAGAATGGATGGGCTGTTCAGACATTTTGTTTTGCTTCAAATTGAAAGCTGATCCATGACCGTGTGTTCCTGCCAGATGATCACTTAGAGTCTCTTTCTTTGATCCTTTTATAAAAACGTTTTGTGTGTATCTACTGTATTTTTCCTTCACTTGTTTTCTGTCTTTGTCTCTCTCCTTTGCATTCACCTTCCATCCTTCTTATATGGTAATACACTGTGTGGACTACACTGTCTCAGGTTGGTTAGTTAGATGGGAATACACTGTGTGGACTACACTCAGGCCTCTCTCAGGATTGTTTGTTTCATGGTAAAACACTGTTGACTATGCTCGGCCCTCTCTCAGGGTGGTTAGTTAGATGGTTACACATTATGTGGACTACATTCGGCCCTCTCTCAGGGTGGTTAGTTAGATGGTTATACATTATATGGACTATGTTAGGCCCTCTCTCAGGGTGGTTATTTAGATGGTAATACACTGTGCGGACTATACTCAACCCTCTTTCAAGGTGGCTATTAAGATGGTAATACAACGTTAATACACCGCAACTCCTTGGACAGATCTGTGGGATGGCAAGGAGGGGGTACTTGGTTCATCCAACCACATGTCACCAAGCCGCTGATTCTGTTCGCACTGTTCACGAAGCCTTTAATCAGATCATCAAAATCTGATTTACCAAACCCAAATCCCAGGCAGCGATATGCTAGTTTACGCTGCCTCGTGCAGGAGGTCCAGGGAAAGTCAGAGAACCCATAGTCAGACTCGAACCAAAGACTATCATGATGTAGACTGTCCTGTAATGCAGAAATGTAGATTTTCATACTAATATCATATTACTAATATCAGTCACTAGATACTAACACCAAGGTTTGGAGATAATGTTTTGTTGAATGACTGTGGGACAGTCAGTTCTGGCCATTATAGAGAACATGTTTTTGAAAACAAATAAGGCACGTAATGAAATGCAGGAGCACGAAAAAGGATGTGTGGAATAATGTTTTAATTTCAAGAAAAATTTAACTATAATGAATGTCATGCTTGAGTGATCCATGGTGAATAAAAGACAACATACTATTACATTTCTTAGTCAAAAGCATATTCAGGCGACAGTTACGGTCCTAACTGAACATTTGTGTGGTGTTTGCAAACCTAAGATTAGAATCTTAGTTTTCACATTGGTCTTGATCCAAGTGAAAGTCTCCCTTGTACAGTCTTCACATTTTGCTGCCAAACTAAATTAAACATTTGGGTTGCAGGATCATCTCAGTATCATTTAATCGGTAAGGGACTAAGGAGTTTGTCCGGATCAAAACAGATATGAAAGAGCAAAGGCAATGTAAAAGCTAGAGGACAGTTCTCTTCAGTCCCCTGAATATCCAAGGATAGAGATGTATTTGTCAGTGGGAAAATTACCCCATTTCGACACCCAACAGAATGAATCTCCAAGGTTTTCTGAGTGTCCTTGAGAGGTCCCGTCTCTGCACTGACTCAAATCTGCTTAAAGAAAGTCTGAGAAATGGTTTAAATACGGTTGACGATCAAAGACTCCGAAATAACTTTTTTGAGCCAATAAAAAATATTAATTTGGATCTAAGAGTTAGGTAATGTTATAGAATCTTATTCAAAGTTGTTGACTTGCTGTCAAAGGTCTTTCCAAGTGGGGGGAGTGTTTACTCATCTGTGTTCTTATGTATTATCTATTTTCAGGGGAAAATGTTCGAAAACGTTTTGTTATGTTTGGAAATGTTGTGTAGACACTTTGTATGTCCAGCTAAATCCTTGGTGGCCCAAACAATATTTTGCAGCATGAGAGCTTACACAGCACGTTAGTATCATTATCGTTTCAGGTTAAAAGAACAATGTTAAGGTTAAGTAAAGAGTTTGTTCAAATTATTCTCAACATAACTGTCAGCAGTATACCTGACGGGATTTGGCCCCTGTCCACAGATAGTAATGTAATTGTAAAGGCCTATAGTGAGAACACATCAAACATGGCCCTGAGGTAGATTTAGATACCCTAATAAATATTTATGTAGGGAGCACTTGGGGCCATGGCAGCCATTTTAATACAAGTCAGCAGGCTGCATCACTTATACAGGTTGCATCACTTATACAGGTTTTTTTTTCTCTTCACAGTGACGTCACACTAAAGAATCTGCAGTTATAAAGAGTTGGCAATACTGCTGAATGAGGACACTGATTGCAATATTTTATCAGAATGAGAATATATGATATTGTCGTATTTGTAAAAGTTCAACCATGTGAAACCAGAAAAAGTTTAAACAATATATATATAAATATATATCGTCTTTCTGGATTCAAATGTAATGCAACTACAATATACAGTATCTCACAAAAGTGAGTACACCCCTCACATATTTGTAAATATTTGATTATAACTTTTCATGTGACAAGTAACACTAAAGAAATGACACTTTTCTACAAAGTAAAGTAGTGAGTGTACTCAAAATAACTAATTGTATAACAGTGTAAATTTGCTGTCCCTTTAAAATAACTCAACACACAGCCATTAAGGTCTAAACCGCTGGCAACAAAAGTGAGTACACCCCTAAGTGAAAATATCTAAATTGTGCCCAATTAACCATTTTACCTCCCCAGTGTCATGTGACTCATTAGTGTTACAAGGTCTCAGGTGTGAATGGGGAGCAGGTGTGTTAAATTTGTTTATCGCTCTCACACTCCCTCATACTGGTCACTGGAAGTTCAACATGGCACCTCATGGCAAAGAACAAAAATAATTGTTGGTCTACATAAAGATGGCATAGGCTATAAGAAGATTGCCAAGACTATATATAGCTGTTTCGAATTTCCAATGTTGATTGGCTGAGTGTGATATATGAGACCATTGATCATAACAATTTGGCCCCTTGGGGATTGTAGTACATGTACACTCACCTAAATGATTATTACTAATACTGTGTTTGACCCCCTTTCACCTTCAGAACTGCCTTAATTCTATGTGGCATTGATTCAACAAGGTGCTGAAAGCATTCTTTAGAAATGTTGGCCCATATTGATAGGATAGCATCTTGCAGTTGATGGAGATTTGTGGGATGCACATCCAGGGCACGAAGCTCTCGTTCCACCACATCCCAAAGATGCTCTATTGGGTTGAGATCTGGTGACTGTGGGGGCCATTTTTGACAGTGAACTCATTGTCATGTTCAAGAAACCAATTTGAAATGATTCGAGCTTTGTGACATGGTGCATTATCCTGCTGGAAGTAGCCGTCAGAGGATGGGAACATGGTGGCCATAAAGAGATGGACATGGTCAGAAACAATGCTCAGGTAGGCCGTGGCATTTAAACAATGCCCAATTGGCACTAAGGGGCCTGAAGTGTGCCAAGAAAACATCCCCCAAACCATTACACCACCACCACCATCCTGCACAGTGGTAACAAGGCATGATGGATCCATGTTCTCATTCTGTTTACGCCAAATTCTGACTCTACCATCTGAATGTCTCAACAGAAATCGAAACTCATCAGACCAGGCAACATTTTTCCAGTCTTCAACTGTCCAATTTTGGTGAGCTCTTGCAAATTGTAGCCTTTTTTTCCTATTTGTAGTGTAGATGAGTGGTACCCGGTGGGGTCTTCTGCTGTTGTAGCCCATCCATCTCAAGGTTGTGCATGTTGTGGCTTCACAAATGCTGTGCTGCATAACTCGGTTGTAACGAGTGGTTATTTCAGTCAAAGTTGCCCTTCTATCAACTTGAAGCAGTCGGCCCGTTCTCCTCTGACCTCTAGCATCAACAAGGCATTTTTGCCCACAGGACTGCCGCATACTGGATGTTTTTCCCTTTTCACACCATTCTTTGTAAACCCTAGAAATGGTTTCGCGTGAAAGTCCCAGTAACTGAGCAGATTGTGAAATACTCAGACCGGCCGTCTGGCACCAACAACCATGCCACACTCAAAATTGCTTAAATCACCTTTCTTTCCCATTCTGAACTCAGAAAGAGGAGATTGTCTTGACCAGGACCACACCCCTAAATGCATTGAAGCAACTGCCATGTGATTGGTTGAGTAGATAATTGCATTAAGGAGAAATTGAACGGGTGTTCCTAATAATCCTTTAGGTGAGTTTATGTTTCCAATATACTGTAGCTAAGGTTAGGGTATGCTGGCCATATAACACCCTGAACAGTGTGAAGGGTGTGGAAAGGCTATGAGTCTTATGCTATGGCCTTAGCAGTCACCTGAACCCAACCCAATTAGATCAAACACCAATGGGAGACTTTGAACCGACATTGTACAGTGCTTTCCACCACCATCACCAAAACATATATTTTCGAAGAATGGTGTTCCATCCATCAAGTAGGCTTCCATAGACTCGTAAAGTCAATGCCAAGATGCATTGAAGCTGTTCTGGCAGCTTGTGGTGGCTCAAAACCATACTGAGACACTTTATGTTGGCTTTTTCACCAGTCTGTAGTTCCTGGAAAAAAAAACATTTTAGTTCCCAGAATTGTTTTTAGGGTTCCAAGGAGAATCTTTTGTGTTCCATTTAGAATGCTTTGCTGAAAGGGTTTTACACAGATCAAAAACTTTTTTCCACAGGGTTCTCCAATGAGGACAGCTAAGAACTCCTGTTTCCTGTTTCCTCTGTTTCCTACCGTCTTATCATTCTCGGATGGGAATATCATACTCTTTACTTTTAACAAAAAACAGAGAGATCTGTTTAATACAACAGCATTTAGCAACCACCTGAGATTACGGGTTACTGGTTTAGATATGGTTCTGTGAACCAAGGGTCCTTTTCCCCCCAGTATTTCTTTCACACTCCAATTACATGACCGCAAATGGGGCGCAATCAGAGTTCATGAAATCATTAACATTTTAGTAATTTAGCAGATATTTTTATCCAGAGCGAATTACAGTAAGTATGCTCATAGGAGTTTAAGTTATTGAAAAGTTTTCTCCAGGCAGATCTGCCTTGGAGGCAGAAATTATTTGATTGGTTGATTCAATAGAGAGGGCAGACCTCACATTATGTTTACTTTTGATTGATAAATATGATTTATCAATATTTCTCGATATATATAGCACAGGATTACATTTTAACACTCCAGTGTGGTTAAGGTTAGGGTTAAGGTTAGTGTAAGGTTAGATATGATTAAAAAGACCAACCAATCAAATGATTTCTGCCTCCAAGGCAGGTTTGCCTGGAGAACCCTTTAAAATACCTAAAATCCCTATGAGCGGAAGTACAGGGACATTCACCCTGGAGCAACGTAGGTTTAAGTGCCTTGCCCAAGGACACAATTACATTTGCCACAGTCAGGAATTTAATCTGCAACCTCCTGACTACAAGTCTGACTCCTTAACCACTGAGCCATCAGATGCCATTATGCTCTAGAGGTCCCAACAAAAACAACTGGATTATTTAACCCTCAGCAAACACTTCATTATACTGTTTTGCATTTGTATGTGTGGATGTGTGTGTGTGTTGGAAAATGTATATTTCCTGTGCTGAATGTGAAAGATGAACGTGACACATATGTATGTACGTGCGTTAGGGTGACAAAGCTCTTAATTAAGCTGTGTTACTAGCCTGATTCTTCTAACCACAAGCGGTTGACTCATAATGACTTCATCATCTAATTTCTACATCTATGATCTCTGTTCTCAAATGAATATTAACACCACTAATTAGATGACAAAATACAACGATAAAAATAAATGGCCCTGGTGTTGATTCGTCCTGATGAGTCAGTCCACTGAAGATGCCTGTGTCAGAAATGGATCCCTATCTCCTGGGAAGTACACTACTTTTGACCAGACCTATGAAGTGATGGATAGGGGACCAAAGCAGATGACATCAGGAATGGAGCAGTTGTGTCATTGTGGTTCCTTTCCATTGATTATGTGGATAGATGTTTTTACTGTATTATGCATGGCCCACTAATAAGGAAGCAAAGTTTTGAAAACAAAACCCCATTGTGTGTGTCTACTTATGTCAGCAAGACTCGCATAGCTTTTCTGTTGTCAGTCGAAATACAAAACATTTGCTCATTAGTTTAGTTACTTGCCTATAATTGATGAATGGTACCTACAGATCAATGTCAAATATTATCATAAATTGGTGAAACTTTGTTATGTTCGCAATGAATTCCACCAAATGACTTATCGCCAAAATGGTTATGGGCTATTTGTGAAATCCTGTGGACTGTTTGCAGCACGCTGTGGTTTTTCGACTCTAGACAAGAAACAGCAGTGTCCTTAGCAGCAGCTTACTGCACCATCATCAAAAGAAAATTTTAAATTGTGTTTTCATGTTTTACAATAATGATGAAGGTCCTTGTTGCATTACAACATGAAGAAACCTTAGTGCTGGAGATTGGTACTGGAAAGCACATGGAGTGTTCTACGGTTTGCAGGGAAACATTTAAACGATCTGTGATATGACTGTACAGTAGTTGTTCAATGTAACCAGCAAGTACATTTCCACAAAAGTAAGCATGATGTGCAATGCTAAACTTGTTTTCTGTTTTGGTCCCGTGGCTACTACGCTGCAACAGTGTTCAGCAAACCTTTCCAAACAGATGCTGTATCTGTGTGTGACTGCGTGAAAGCATTTACTGACGCTGAGCCGACCTTTAAACGTAAAAGGACACC
This sequence comes from Umbra pygmaea, assembly GCA_016801145.1. NCBI lineage: Eukaryota > Metazoa > Chordata > Actinopteri > Esociformes > Umbridae > Umbra > Umbra pygmaea. The sequence continues at coordinate 18,205 of JACXGM010016126.1, forward strand.
AGATTGTGTTGTGATGCTAACTCGTTGCCACGGCTACCTCCACACTCCCCACTGTGATGTTTGATGTGTGCTGATGTTGCCGTGGCATCAGGTTAGTGCTGCTACACTTTGCCAGTGGATGATATGAACTTGCCCTCGGTATACAATGTAAAGTAATTTGAGCAGATGGCGGAAAATAGCTTTATTTTCTCAACGGCAGATAACAACCTGAGATACGCCCAGTAAATTCAACTGTATTCAGTATTCCAATTTCATGCACTTTTCCTAAAGTGTGAAAGATAAGGAGGTATTTCTGCTGAAATAGCAGTACATGCAATCTAACCCACTCTGCCGCGATATATGTGCCACAAATGTACAAAAATGAATCCCAAAGCAGCACCAGGCAAAATATGCCTGTGACAAATCGAATATGCTGCTGGTACCACAAGCAGATTGTTCCCTCATTTAGCCAGCCTACACCCAATACACAGCATGGTAAATTCATGTCATATATTTTGTGCTGTGACATAAATAAACATTAATGAAAATACTTTAGGACATGCTCATTGACCTTATTGCTGAAAATACTATAGAGGTTGTAAAATAGTATTTTACTTGTTACACTGAAAATACCATTTGTTTTTAGGTATCAAGGCTGGTAAACAATCCACCCCACACATCCCTTTGTTAACCTAAATAAGTATATGTACGTACACCCTGCATTTAGTTCTTTATGCACTCTTCCTTTGCCATGCAGAAGCTCTTCAGATCATTTGGAATTCTTCCTCTTTACTTTTGGACTCTCAATAGAGATTAGATCAGGGTATTGCAATAGCAATTGCAAAAAGCTTGATATTATGGTTATTGAAACATTTTTATGCGGATCTGGAGGAATGAGGTCCTACTAGAACATGAAATAATGACCCAGTTTAAGCTTCCTGGCAGGAGCAGACAAATCTCCTGGTATTTGATGCCATGATTCCTAACCCAGTTCACAGGGCCTTTAGAAGCAAAACAGCCCCACAACAATGCACCTCCACTAGCTGATTTTCTATATTTTTGTAGGTTATTTTCTGAAGGACCAGTAGTCATTTTTAATCCCAAACCCACCTCTGGTATTTGTTGGCAAAAATATATTTTATTGGCTCATTTGACCTTTTCATTTTTTATGTGTTTCTTTTTTCAGTCAAATACGATTTATTTCAATACTGTGGATATATTTCTTTATTTTACCAGTTAAGTTGACTGAATATATATTATATTTACAGGAACAACTAAAGACCCATCAATATTAACTGCCTTGCTCAGGGGAAGAACAAATTATATTTAAACATGCTGGCTTAGGAAATTTATCTAGCAACTTCTGAGTCAGGGGTCTTACACTAGGCTACCTGCTTTCCCTCAATTTACTAAATAGATTTTTCAATTGTTTTTATTTTATGTTTTACTTATAATAACCTTCCTTTGGGTCTTTTGTCCTTGTGGTGAGATTGAATACATATAAATTACTCATTTAGATAAAGGCTGTGTAAATATCAAACAGAGGGAAAAAATACTTGGCCGTGGCTAGTGCTGCAGTGCTCCCCCGCAATAGCTGATCATCAGTTTGGTCCCTGTTTGCCCTGGTGTCCTGGCCTGTTGGCCTGGTTAGACTGCTACTGTTTCCTACCAGCCAGATGGCCTTGGATCTGAACCATGCCTGCTCCATACCCAGGGCAATAGGTGGTACCAGCTGGATCTGTTTTCATCCACTGTGCTGTGCAATCTCATTCTTTGCTCTCTGCCCTTCTATACCCAGATACACTTGCACTGCCTTAAAGGTTGACCTAGAGGGCTTGGCCACCCTAAACCATGACATTATGGAGTCACATTTATGAAACCTTACCCTAAATCTATTTGCACATTTATAACCACCCAACTACTAATAGTGGTAATGAACAGAAAATTGGCTAGTAGTGCTCAAGGGAAAGCAGATTCGAATCAGTTAGTGTCACAATGTCTACTATGTAGGTGTCTAATTTTTAGGTTATATGTTCATGGTTTGCCCTGTGTTTTGTGTAGTGTTGTTAGTGAATCCTGCTCACTCCCCACAGTGAAGTTTGACAGAGATTCCACTGAATGTCATCCCTTCTTTCAGCAAATGGATGATTTCTTTTGACAGCCACCAGTGTCATCTCAGCCGCAGCTCCCCCACCAGTGTCTACAGGTCCTTCTCAAGAAATTAGCATATTGTGATAAATTATTTTCCATATTGTAATGATAAAAATTAAACTTTCATATATTTTAGATTCATTGCACACCAACTGAAATATTTTCAGGTAATTTATCTCAAAGAATTAGCATATTTCATTTGACCAAGAAAAGAAGTGTTTGTAATACAAAAAAAAAGAAAAAGTCAACCTTCAAATAATTATGTTCAGTTATGCACTCAATACTTGGTCGGGAATATTTTTTTAGAAATGACTGCTTCAATGCGGCGTGGCATGGAGACAATCAGCCTGTGGCACTGCTGAGGTGTGATGGAGGCCCAGGGTGCTTCGATAGCGGCCTTAAGCTCATCCAGAGTGTTGGGTCTTGCGTCTCTCAACTTCCTCTTCACAATATCCCACAGATTCTCTATGGGGTTCAGGTCAGGAGAGTTGGCAGGCCAATTGAGCACAGTAATACCATGGTCAGTAAACCATTTACC
>JACXGM010016127.1:0-20721 GCA_016801145.1 Umbra pygmaea
TTGAAGGAACTGTCTGGTAAAGTGAACGGGTTCTGGTGGAGTGAGGGTTTGGTGAGCGGACAGAGTCTCAGTCAGAAGACGTCAAGTGGTATGGAGCAATGGAATAAGAGCAGGGACTAGACAGGGTTTGATGCAACCAGTGTTTTTTTATTGTCTGATCTCTTAAAGGGATCTTGATTTATGGCATTTCATGGTTGTGTGCTGCCTAAAGGGAGAACAAAGTATAATTATACAATTAGACAGTGATACACCCCCACAAGTTCTTTAACATAATACATGGTGTTTACACACATGCATAGACACACACACACACACACACACACACACACACACACACACACACACACACACACACACATATATATACACATATACACACATATATATATATACACAAATATACAAATCATGCTAAGCTATTCTGACTGATAGGATAGATATGAATGAACATGAATGAACATGAATATGAATGCCAGATTCAGGGTAACACCATTTCCTTTAGTCATAGTTTCACTTATACTACTGTAGCATAGCAATGAGAGCAAACAACTCAAGCAGTATCAATAACAATCAATCAAGTAGATATCCCACAATCAGTTCAAAACATTCAGTTACAATCATTACTCAGTCTGATATAAATCATAGTACGCATCAAGACAGTGGTGAAATGAACAAAGGTGTTGGTTTACTACTCAATTGCACAGGCTCTACAAGACAAGTTAGGCTAATAATCTTTCCTCATGGCTCATGTCTGGCAAACAAAGGTATTCAGATACACATGTTAACAAATAACAGTGGTGCACATATTAGCAAAGCAACAAACAGTATATCATAAACCACAATCAAAAGGATAATTTGACTCACGTTAACTCATGAAGACGCACACAGGATGCATTGGAGTGATGGCAGAAGGTGCAAAGAATGAGCCAAAGGAGTCACAAACAATATATAGTCATCAGGTGAGGTGGGCATGGTCAAGTGGCAGGTACCATGGAAAGAGTGGAATCGAGTCGTGATGGAATGGAGTCTTTTCAGTGGAAGGTCTCTTACAGCCTGAGGCTTGGTTGCGGGAATAAAAAACGGTTTACAAACCACAAATGATAGCAGTGTCTTGAATACGGTTAACCAGTGTGTTGTGATGGTGAAGTGATAAATTCCTCGCTCTCATACTGCGTCACCAATCAGTAAATTTTGTTATCATTAAATGGTCTATTACCACCACAGAGTAGCGCTAGACCATTTCAAATGCTCTTCTCTGAAAACACAGCGAGTTGTATGTAGCCTACAGTACAGTGCAATACTTTTTTCATCTTTTTTCAATCAGATATCAATCATGTTTTGAAGAGAAGCTCACCAAAAATCTGTTTGATACATATTACCTGCATTTTAATTCAATAAACAAACAAACGTGTGTTTATGCAAATAGACAACATGTTCCAGGACTGTTGTACATTGTAATGTTAGGTGTGTGTTGCAATTAATAATCTCATGTTACTTTGGGCATATTGTTTGTAGTTTAAAACAATCCTGACTGCTCAAAAGCCATTTTAGAAATCACTATATGAGTCAAACGTTCGTTTAAAACCACAATTAGGGCATAACCACCACTTTTAGTTTTGGTCAAATCACTTTTTTGACTTCAAAGGCACTTTCTGCTGGTTTTGGGGGATTTACAGAGCGGTTTGAGACAAAGGTTCTTTGGTAAGAGACAAGGTTCTCTGCTAAGAGATGAAGGTTATCTGGAAAGAGGAATAGGTTCTCTGATACACTCATCATGGTAAAATTGTACATTATAGATGGTAATCTCATTTCTTGTGATTAACCGTAATAATGCTGCTATTTATCCTCTTCATTTCATGTGTACCGAGGAGGACGACAGACACAAGGGTTAGACATTATTCTCTGGCAATGCTGGCTGCTTCATAACACACCACTGGGTATTGCCCTGGCTTGGTGGGATGTTTTCCGGAGCACTATAATCTTCAGTGCTGCGGAGTTGGAGTTTCCTCGCTTCTTTCCAGTAAGCATATGCGTTTACGTTATGTACATGAACATTGTATTCAGACGTTTACAATCATCATACGATTCCCAACCCATTACAGCCAGAAGAGGATTGGTCAGCCAGCTACTGCTCAGATTGTTCTTCAGCGCTTACAAGCAATACAACAGACTGAATACAAAGGACAAATTGGACTTTTATGTCCCCCAGTTCTGTCAATTGTTCTGTGTGTGTTTCTGTCTTCTCTGTGTGTCTTTTCTGTACAGGTGACACTCATCAGGACATAAACAGCAGTTATCAATGTCTCTCCCCTCCGTTATCCGGTACACCTGGGTTCAGCAATCATCACCATCGTGCCCCTCTGTATATAATGTGTGCCCTTTTGTTCTTCTGGCTCTCTCTGGTTTTTGTGGTTTGTGTGCTATTTGAGTGAGAGCTTGGTTTTTTTGTCAGAGTGTGAATGTAGTAGGCCTATTTAGTATGAAAGTGTGACAGTTGTGGTTGAATCAGTTTTTCCATATCCAGTGTTTTGTGTTAATTATTATTATGTATCATTTATCTCATTATTACTATTATAAAACACAAATGAACCATTTGCTCTTCCCAGGGAGAAGGGGAACACTTGGGAGTGTTAGGCAAGCCATCCATGGATATACGTCACCCGTAGGATTCTCCATTGTCTAAACACACCAGGTTAGATCTGTGCGGTCCTCCCCGTTGGTTAGGGTGCCTGAATCGAGTGCTTTAGTTTGTGTTGTGTGTGGACAGTTAGGACAGGTTAGGGGTGGGAGTTATACTATTGTTTCTTTTGATTTGGAACCGCACAGCCTCTTCTCCCAAACGTATTACCGTGTCTAAAATAAAAGCCCTTTTGTTGAAATGGTATACTGCTGCCTCCATGTCTTTGCTTTCACCTACAACGCCATACCAAATTTTTGCTGACCGCAGGGTGTCTTTGGGCAGTGGGTTTGACAACCCCTCCCCTCAGGAGGAGCAGAAAGTTACATGGACACAAAGTCATTAGGTGTATAAGTTGTATATTGCTTGGTTTCAGTCATTGGGTTATATCAGAGGTTGTTTTCTATCGATGTCTGTTTATCATGTTTTATGTTACCTATGTTTGTCAATGTTAATATGTTCGGGTGGATGGCGGGGTTTGTTGTGTCACAGTGACATATTTGTGTTGATGAAAACAGATGTGGGAAATGTGGGAAATGTGGGGTTATGTAGTACCGTACAGAAAAGTGATGTTTTAAAGGAAGTCAGATGATGGTCGGGGATTTTGGATTTTATTTGATGATCTTACAAATTAGGGTGAGGTTGTGTGTATGGTTGGAAGATGTACGGTAGCAGTCACAGATTTTCTTGCAATAAGATGACAGTTGTCTTGCCACGTAGGCCAGAGTTTGCATGCAAATTCATGCCTTGGTCATGGTGCATTCCTTACCAGTTGTACCCTCCGGGGTTTCAGCGGGGTGATGTGTTGCATGCCGTTGGTATATGTTTCAACCCTTGCATTTCCCGTTGAAAACCCGTGCATTTCCCGTTCTATGTCTGGGTAATCTTTGGGTTTGCGCCCGGCTGCTTGTGGATTTCTCTACTGAGATGACCGCGTTATGAATATGGTATCCCTGTCACAACTTTATAGACATTTATGAATGTTGTGGCATAAAAACAGAATTGTGTGTATATACACTGAACAAAAATATAAACGCAACCCTTTTGTAAATTCCCCTATTTATCATGAGCTAACCTCAAAGATCTAAGACTTTATCTACGTATACAAAAGGCCTACTTCTCTCAAATATTGTTCACAAATCTGTCTAAATCTGTGTTAGTGACCACTTCTCCTTTGCCGAGATAATCCATCCACCTCAAGATGCTATTAGACAGAATGATTATTGCACAGGTGTGCCTTAGGCTGCCCACAATAACAGGCCTCTCTAAAATGTGCAGTTTCGTCACACAGCACAATGCCACAGCTGTGGCAAGTTTTGAGGGAGTGAAACTGACAACTCCCACGCAGTGATTTAAGCCACCACAGGTGGATTCAGCACCATGGCCAGCTCTGCAGCCTAAGGAATCACACAGAATTCAATTTATAGGAACAAGTGTATCACATAAACCTTTTAAAATAGTGGGTAGAACTGCCTGCTCATGTCAGTGCTATCCTGACCACTGCCCGAGACCACATGCTCCACACATGGGACAGGAATTACCGTAAATGGTGGACCAATATGACTTACACTGGTCTGCCAGAAGTGAAGTGGTATCACATACCATGTAGTCCTGCTTGATGGTGTCCAAGCAGAAAAGCGCTCTTGGGATCTGCAAGAACTTCTGGGGCCCTATCTTACAGCCAGCGCAATTGACTTTTTACACAAATTCCTATCTTGCACCCAACATATATGGTACTTTTCCCTCCACAGACGCGCAGAAGTAAATTAGGGAATGAATTTGCGTTTGTTGGGCGGTTCAGCGAAAAGAAGAGGCGTGTTCCGGCGCAAACGTACCCTGGTGCTATCTTGCAGTTCCCGAAAACAATTCTGCCACTGAGCAGGAAAAACCTGGTTAAAGGTCAGTGGCATGTTATTCATATGCTATTTTAAGGGTGCATGCTTAACCATAATGTAGCGTGTGCACAATGCGCATACACTTTGCTCCTCTTATCTACACAAATGCAGCAGTTCTTTATTATTGCAATACGTAATTTGAAGGAAAAATATTACCACACAAGGGAAGTCATTGTGGTGTCCGAAAATGTGAAAAAACAGGTATACATCTAGTGTACACATTTACTCAAATTATTCAGAATGAATTACTTGCACTGATATACATCAACCTCAAGGGAACCCATTCAATGAACATACAAGTCATTTGCAATGGTAATGGTAAAATTACCCATGCTTTTGCGAATTATACTCACGACTGATTTATGGCAACTTTGCCATGAGGAATCCCCCCTTGGATGGGTGGCTGTGAAGGGGACAACGGCTATCCGTTAAAGACATGGTTCATGATGACACATTTTATGATGCCAGCAGGTGCGCGAAATGCTGTTTAATTAAAAACACACACAAACACGCAGTGTAGCCTAATTGAACGAACATTTGCCACACTGAAAATGCGCATCTGCTGTTTGGATAGAACAGGTACACTACTCAAGTCGCAGCATTCTTTGTGGCTTGTTGTTTTACGCAACATTTCCATGAATCATGGATGTGTTGATGACATTAATTAGGAAATATTAGAGGACTTCAGGAGAAGTGATGTTGAAATGCATGTGCCGTTGCAACTTCAACCAAATGCCCAGAAATACAGAACGGGAGAGGAAAGCTTATTTGACAGAAGAGTAATCTCGATCTAATGTTAGACTACATTGCAAAAATATTACCATGCATTCATAACCTCGTGATTTATTGAGAGTGAGTCCAAAACATCAGAAAGTAGGCTATGTCTTGTGACATTTCTTTATTTACATTTTGTAAAAAGAAAAATCAATAGCAATCCACCGTTGAACAAGCGCGTCTGCTCTTAAAGGGAATATGAGATGACGCTCTGATTGGGTTATTGCACGTTACGCCCAATCCACACCTATGACTAATGAAGCTACTTTAGACCTACCCATTTTAGATTTGCGTTGGGCGCAAGAGTCATTTATCCCGCCGGTAAAATAGCAACAGCGCCCGGGACCCTCCCACAAGGTCACTTGCGTTTCGCGTTTGATACTTGCGTTTCAGATCGTTAAAATAGGGCCCCTGGTGTTTCAATGCTCTCTCTGTTTGACACCATGACCCTTATGGATTCTGGGTGGGAATGATGCTGAGGTGGGACCTGGTCCATTGTTATTCCTCTGCCACATCAATGTACATATTTACCTACATCTCTTAACAGACCTTACATGCACAAACTATATACTGTATATACACTTTCTACTGAACAATTTGAGTCTCCTGCATTTTGTACTGTGAACTTTCATGTGTAACTACATTGTTGCACAATTACGCTTTATTTAGGTTGCCGTTATAAATGTGAATCAGTTCTCAATCGGCCTACCTGGTTAAATAAAGATGAAAAATTTAATGAATAAGTATTTCTCAGAAACTTCTCAGCACTTCTTCACTGACCATGTACCCCTAGAACGAATGTCCTAAGTCAAGGACTCCAATACCAGACATAGCACAGTATCACCACAGATTGTACACCCTATGGGCCACATCCTTGTACCTCCCGTCTTGATGATTTAGGGGGAGGGGTTGGTGCAAGCTGGACATCAGCAGCTCTGCACCATCAGAGGAAGCTGTTCCACTCAGAGCACCATGGACACCATGCAACAGGAGAAAGCCAGAACACACCGGAACATGCAAAGAGCACATTGGGGTAGCACAGGAAGCTGCTGCAGTAATCCCCATATTCAAAGGAGAGGACAGTTTAGACCCAAACTTCTACAGACCGATTTCCATCCTGCCCTGCCACTCAAAGGTCTTTGGAAGCCTTATTAATAAACAAATTGTCAACCATTTCGAATCCCATCGCAGCCTCTCTCACATGTAATCTGGTTTCCGAGGCGGTTGCTGATGCAGCTCAGCCACACTCAAAACCCTAAACGATGTCTTAATTGCTGTTGAAAAAAAAACACTACTGCACAGCAATCTTCATTGACCTGTTAGTCACGACATCCTCATTGGCAGATTAAAGAGCGGCCTTGCGTTGTTCACAAATATTTTCTCAGCCAGATTCCAGTGTGTTAAGTTGTAGGGCCTGCTTTTCACACTTCTGGCTGTCTCTACGGGGTTGCCTCAGGGTTCAATTCCCGGGCCAAATATATTTTCTGTATATTTGATTGATGTCGATCATGCTGCCGCTGACTCTATTGTCCACCTCTATGCAGAAAACACCATCTCTATATGTACGGCTCGACGTTGGACACTGTGTTAAATAACCTTCAAGAAAGCATACAACATTCCTTCCATGTCATTCAATTACTTTTAAATTCTAGCAAAACTAAATGTATGCTCTTAAACCGATCACACTCTGCACCTGCCTGCCCAACAAGCATCACCACAGTCGATGGGTCTATATTGGAATATGTACAAAACTACAAATACCTATGGGTCTGATTAGACTCTTCCTTCTCCTTCGAGACCCACATCAACCAGCTCCACTCTAAAATTAAATCCAGGATTAGCTTCCTATTACGTAATATATCCTCCTTCACTCTTCATGCCCTTGTCAAAATGATCATCCTCCCTATACTAGACTTTGGTGATGTAATACAGATCTGCATAAAACTCTCCTTAGAAAATGAGATGTAGTGTAACACAGCGCCATCCGTTTTGTCACCAATGCTCCATATAACAATCTAATTGGATGGCCTTCACTACACACCCGACGACAAACACACTGGTAACATCTTATTTCAAGTGTCTACTAGGCAAAACCCCACCTTACCTAAAGTCATTAATCTCCAGAGCAACACCCTCTCTTAATCTGCATTCAAGTAGGTATATCACTCTGATTGCCACAAAAGCCCACACCTCTTTCGGCCGCCTGTCCTTCCAGTTCTTCTGCTAATGATTGGAACGCACTGCAAAAAACCTTGAAGCTTGAATCCAATGTCCCTTTAACTACCTTCAAAGTACTACAATCAGATCTACTGATGGACCATTATATACATGTTGACTCCACCCGCTCTTTTCGGCCATTATTGCATTTTGCACACTCACCATGGAAGTATTAAGAGAACTGTATAGAGCGTATGTCACGAAGCGTTGTTCATTCCAATGAAAGTTGCTCAAAAGTGCATGAAGCAAACATGGAGCTCCAAAATACCCGGATCTTCCGCATTGTGCGGTCCAACGGACATGCGCACTAGCAACAGATTGTTTGTGTTGTCGTAGCAACCATGGATGTATTAAGATGTCGTAGCATCCGGTAGCAACAATGCGCATTCATGAGCATTTATGGGGCGCAGATGGCTCAGTGGGTAGGGAGTCAGACTTGTAATCAGAAGGTTGCCAGTTCGATTCCCGACTGAGCCAAATGCCGTTGTGTCCTTGGGCAAGACACTTTACCCTAATTGCTCCCAGGTCGTTGCTGTAAATAAGAAATTGTTCTTAGTCAACTTACCTGGTTAAATAAAGGTTAAATTAAAAAAATTAAATGAGCTTCTTTCGTCTTACAACCAAGTAGGCCTATAGTTTGTTCTCTTAATATGTCCATGGGTACACGTGGCGAACTCATTAACTCACCGTTTCATAGTCTAAAAATATTCACTAACGTTAAAAAGTGTTTTTTTTGTTCCTGATCGTTTACATGCTTATCTAATTGAACGATGGATGTATTTAGACAACCAAGGAAATGCAATCATTGTCATTTTAGCTTGCGCTAGGTAATGGGTTAGCCTGCATTGTCGTGAACAGAGCTTCTCTTAATATATCCATGGCCTCATCCTTCATCCATGTTACAGGCTTTACAACATATATCCCTCGGACGCATCATATGATGAGTGTTAAACATGGACGTAAGAGAAACCCTAAACCTAACTGATGCATATTACAATTTACATGTACTCCCAACTATTTTGTAATTAAAAAAGGTGACTTTTGTCTCAAACTTCATGGAATAAATCTCATGACTGACAGGCTTTCAGGGTTCGATTCAGTGTTACCAGGCTTCACCATTCTTACACAAAACAATATTTATGGGAGCAAAAAACAATAACAGGGACATTTCTAGAAAGGGGTAAATCTGTTGTAAAAATTCTGGGACACGTATTTTGCGAAACTCCACTAAAGAGAAAGGAGGAAACTATAAATAAAAGAAAAAAGGCATTTAAAAACAATGTAGGACAAATAAAATCGACATCCGATATGGGAAAGAAAGACAAAATACACAACAGTGGGTGAGGCTGGAGGAAGATGAGTGGAGGTGAGAGAGGAAAAGGCAGGGGAAGAACACAGAATGTGTGTGAACAGAATCATTATTAAATTAAATTTAATATTTAATTTAATATTTACATAATTAGGTGGAGACATCCTTACACAAAGAGGGCTGCCCTGTCATATTTTCAAGTTATTTGTATTGTAAAAAAAAAATGCAATCCTGTTAGCCTCAAGGGACTGTGCGATGCTACTTAAAAATAATAATTTGCCAAATTTGTGAAATGAACTCCGTCTCTAATAAATATGCCAGGGCAGTCAAACTTTAGGCAAGGATGCCTTACACTTTCTCCACCCATGTAATGCGTCGAAGGAAGGATAAGGAAACAAATGCAGGACATTGAGGTTTTATTCCTTGCGAAAACAGGAAAAAGCTCCAGGCTTAAAATACACAGGTATTACGTGGACACATAACAGAGAAAATAATCGACAACCAGGCAAACCTAGGACCGAGTTTAAATAACCAGGTGATCAGTAATAATACATTGCACCTGTGTGCACAATAAAGGACAACAGAGATGATTAACACTCAGAAAATAATATGAACCATGACCCGGAAGTAACAGTATATATATACACAAATCCATACCTTACAGCGTCTATATAACGGGCCGTGCCCTATAAGTAAAACCACCAAGCATCCTGGAACCAAATAATAACATACCATTATGTATAAAGCACAAACCTAAAATAAAACATACAAAAGTAATGTAGAACAGAAACAGAATGCAAGGCACTGGATATGAACACAAGGGGGAACCAAAATGAAACACAACATAGGAATGACCAAACTTAGGAATTTGTCCATATGAAAAAGGGCCTTGAATGATAGAAAACGCCTCAGGAGGGACAAAGAGGGGCCCTGGGTCAGGAGGGACAGGCAATGGCACAGGGACAGGCAATGGCACAGGGACAGGCAATGGCACAGGGACAGGCAATGGCACAGGGACAGGCAATGGTACAGGGACAGGCAATGGCACAGGGACAGGGGCAGGCAATGGCACAGGGACAGGCAATGGCACAGGGACAGGGGCAGGCAATGGCACAGGGGCAGGCAATGGCACAGGGACTTGCAGTTCAGGCAGCCCGGGGAAAAGCAGTTCAGGCAGGTCAGGAGGCTCGGGGACAGGCAATAGCACAGGGACAGGGGCAGGCAATGGCACAGGGACTTGCAGTTCAGGCAGCCCGGGGAAAGGCAGTTCAGGCAGGTCAGGAGGCTCGGGGACAGGCAATGGCACAGGGACAGGGGCAGGCAATGGCACAGGGACTTGCAGTTCAGGCAGCCCGGGGAAAGGCAGTTCAGGCAGGTCAGGAGGCTCGGGGAAAGGCAGGTCAGGAGCCTTGGGGGAAAGGCAGGTCAGGAGGCTCGGGGAAAGGCAGGTCAGGAGGCTCGGGGAAAGGCAGGTCAAGAGGCTCGGGGAAAGGCAGGTCAAGAGGCTCGGGGAAAGGCAGGTCAAGAGGCTCGGGGAAAGGCAGGTCAGGTGGCCAGGGCGGCAGGGTGTCTGGGACCCCTGGCGGTGACTTCAGTGACGAGATGGTCGCAACGGGGGCTGAGACGGGGGTCCGGAGATCAGCGGCGGCTGAGACGGGGGTCCAGAGATCAACGGTAGCTGATCGCAGACAGCCGGTGGGGACTGTGGCGGTGGGCAGACTGCCGGTGGAAACGCTGGCGGTGGGCCGACTGCCGGTGGAGACGCTGGCGGTGGGCAGACTGCTGGTGGAGACTGTGGGTCAGAGGGCACGGATCCGCTTATGAGAGCCGGCATCTCCTCCTCCTCGCTCTCATTCTCGGGGAGGTCGGCCATCTTGTGTTGGTCGGCCCTCTTGTGTTGGTCGGCCATCGTGTGGTGGAGAACCCTAACCGTCTGACGGGGAGCCCTACAACAGGGACTACCACCCTGAACCACAGGGCTAGGGGTCTTCACAGGTGACTGGGGGGCAACTACTCTTGCCCTGTGGGCAACTACGGGTGCCCTAGGGGCAGAACCTGGTGCCCTAGGGGCAGGTCCCCGGGAGCCTAGGGGCAGGTACTGGGAGCTTAGGGGCAGGTACTGGGAGCCTAGGGGCAGGTACTGGGAGCCTAGGAGGAATTTTGTGTTTTCATGAGCTGTATGCCAAAATCATCAGTATTAAAACAATAAATGACCTGAAATATTTCTGTTGGTGTGCAATGAATCTAAAATATATGAAAGTTTAATTTTTATCATTACATTATGGAAAATAATGAACTTTATCACAATATGCTAATTTCTTGAGAAGGACCTGTACATTTTATAGCATTACATGTACTAATCATACCCTCAAGTAATACATGAGTCCTGTTAATTTAATGCAGGATGTATAATAAATGAATATATATATATATATATATATATACACACACACACACACATATATATATCATAAAGTAATGATAAGGTCAATGACTTTAGTTTACAATCAATCAAGTGTTATTTGTCATATGTAATCACAGGATTATGCAAATAGAATAAATAAGAATGCTTGTAATGAATATAGTTCACTTTGTCCAAGTGTGGCCGAGACCCCATTGGGGTTTCTGCTTTCCTTGGGCTCAGTCCATCTGGGGGTATCTTCCAACTCTAAATAAAGTAAGTAAAAAACATTTATGTTCTCCCTACTTTAAAAACAAAGAAAATTATCAGCAAATGCATATTCAGTTGCATTAGCTAGCACTCAGACAACTTGTGTGCGTTCCTATAATACATATATCCTGCCAACTCCATCAATTTGTGTATCATCTTCATTAAAGGATTATGGAAATATATAAATGTTGTTCACCTTGTCCAAATAGCTGGTCCACAGACTATGAAAGATAGACAGTGTAATTACTTTAAAATACATGTATTAAATGCATTACACTTATGACGACAAAAAGTATTCGTTTTACAACACACACACAGCTTTCAGTCAATTTTTAACTAGTTAGCAAGCTTTCTATAACGTTAGCTAGCTAAGGAATATTGAGTAAGTTACGGTTAAAATACACTGTAATACTCGGTGTAAGGTAAGCCAAAGTCAACTCTGTTATGCAACGTCAAAACGTAGACACAATTGTACACATAAACATTTATTAAACAAAAGGCCAAACAGCTATTTTCCTGTATTGAATCCAAGTATTGAACTTACCATAACTGAAAGTTGATGTAGACTATTTTTATCCATAGCTGACTGTCTGCATTATCGCCCGAGCGACTCCCAGGTCCAGTTAGTGCATGTTGCAACAGGACCTCCGGAGAAACGTCATATGAACATGCACAGTACAGGGCGACGTAGGCGGGCACAGTCCCGCGGTTCTGCGCATGTTATTATGCACGTTCATCATGCCTAGTATAATAACTCTGGATTTGGCTACTAGTGAATGTTAAAAATGTTACATTTTAAACAAGGACCCTTTGAGTGTTTGGGCTGGTAAGTTGATGTACCCAAAAAAAAAATATCCGCTGACATATACAAGTTTGGTTCACCATGAAAGTCTATGGAAAAAAATGCTTTTGGGCTGCATGGGTGCAGTTCCACGGTTGGCCGCTAAGACCATGGTTGCATCAACTTCCGTGTCTAAGACTACCCCTTGACTCTCACCCACACAGCTGTCTTTGGATGATTTGCACACTCCCTTTTCTAGAGCCTTGGTCATTACGCCATTCACGCTTGGGTTATATTATTTTTATTCTGTACTTCTTTGTCATGTAATTCATGTGTAACTCTATGTATTCTGCACCTTGGCACTTTTATCTAGGCCAGGTCGCTGTTTCAAATGAGAAATTCTTCTCAACATGCTTACCTGGTTAATAACAGGATAATAAATAATACAAAAATAAATGTTCTAGCAGGTTCTAGGGGGTTGGTTCCACCCAGGCACACCTGAAAGGGGTAACTAGACACCACCCAAGGGAGTGAGTGACAATTTAGCTGTTACATGGTGACATGTTTTTGCCTCATGTTTTTTTGTATGTTTTTGCCAATTTTGTATGTAATGGTGTTGTTATTGCTTTGTATAATTTTATGATGTGAATATTTTAAAAAGGACCCCAGGAAGACTAGCTGCAATTAAATGGGCCCCTAATGGGGACCTTAATAATAAATAAATACAAAATGTTGTTGTCTCTATTTTTCCATTCTCTTCACAGACAAAGACTGTTCAACAAACCACAGGGCAAAGACTGTGTGAGTAAGCAGCTATGCCTTCCAGCTATGCCTTCCAGCTATGCCTTCCAGCTATGCCTTCCAGCTATGCCTTCCAGCTATGCCTTCCAGCTATGCCTTCCAGCTATGCCTTCCAGCTATGCCTTCCAGCTATGCCTTCCAGCTATGCCTTCCAGCTATGCCTTCCAGCTATGCCTTCCAGCATGTTTTGACTGGTATATTTCACTTAATTAAGGCTCACTGGCACCTCGCTTAAACTGTGTGTCTGTGTTTTGTCTTTTCCACTCACACATTATCTATTCATTTATTTATTATTTTAAAGATTTCTAGAATCATTGAAAGTTAGCTACTATTAACAGCTGCAATGTATTGTTATCTCCCTCAAATGAAAAGCACATGGTTTGTGTGGAGCAGTTATTATCTGTGATCGTGGGATGTAGCTCTGTTTGTCATGTCCTGCCCATAATAGCCATTTCCTTTCATCTAATGTTTCTGATGATTCAGTCCTCATGGTTTGTCAGTGTTGTTCTACACACAGAATGGACCACATTCATGTATCAGCATTTATCCTCTACGGCTTCAGTAAGTTCATGTATCCTGAATTGAAATGTTGTGATTTATCAATAAATGTATCCTGAATTAAATTCTTGTGATTTATCAATAAATGTATCCTGAATTGAATTCTTGTGATTTATCAATAAATGTATCCTGAATTGAATTCTTGTGATTTATTGATAAATGTGATCACTCAAATAGTTGTGAATTCCAAATCACTTGAATTTACATTTATTTATTGTGCTTCATCTTGTTGTGTTTCAGGTCTGACCACGGTCATGTTGGTCTCTCTACCAGCTTCAGTGGTGATCCATCCAGGGTACAATGTCACTCTGCAGTGCACCAATATCCTTAAAGCTCCAGGACATGTAGCCTGGTTCAAGCAAGTTAATGAATCAGAGCCTCTGTGCATCGTGTCCATGTACAGCACAGTGTCGTTCACCAGACATCATAACAGTGCTCATCCCAGCCATATGGAAATGTTCATCAGGGACAGAAGAATATTCCTCAAAATCACAGAAGTGGACGTTGCTGACTCTGGCCGGTACTTCTGTGGATTGTACGAGTCATACTTTATCTTCACCAATGTTACCTACCTAAAGGTCATAGGTAATCTTTTCAATCATTTACTGTATACTCTGTGAATATTGTATGCCATGAAAGAATGTGCTGAGGTGTATTACAAGTGTTCCATGTAAATTAAAGAGTTTTTAATGAGATATATTTTAGTCAACTATGACGGAACCTTTACTGTTATTTATTGCTATGTCATCCAAAAGATAATGAAGAGGAGCCAGTAGAGCTTCAAGAAGGTATGTTCATTTTGATGTATCATTACAAACACTAATTTTAACACATCTGTATAATCAGAGCTGTTAATTATATTTTGTTATTGAAATTAAGTCAAATAAACAACATTCATCACTTTGGTAGTGTAGTGTGGGGGTAAATAATACAATTAATATGCACTTATGAAATTAACACATTAATAATTAATATATTCCCTTTTCCCCTGATGCAATGTGCTGAGTCATATGATAAGGATTGCTTAATAAAAGCATAGAGAACAATCTTGTTGACCTCATTGATATTTAATATCTATAAATCTGACTCCATATGTTTATAAGTTAGCTGAGCAAGTTCCCTGAACCGTTTGATAGGGGCGCGGGAGTAAGGAATGCCCAAATGAGCTGAACTTTCTCCTGGGCCGACTTACCTCACCGATCACCTCCTTGAGCCGGCTGTGGGGCCCGCTACGGATAGTCTTGACTCAGGGAGAACATGTTAAGAAAACCAGGATAGCTTCATAGCAAAGTGAGTGTGTGTGTCCGAAATGATCAGATACTAGTGTGTGTAGTTACAGGATAGCAATCATCTCCCAAAATCTCCATCGGAGAAATTCTAGGAATAACTAAGAAGGCCCAGACGGAACTCAGTAGAAAATCAAATAAAATTGTATTCCAGTTAAAAGAACATAAGAATACAACGCTTCAACCCAACCGTAAATCTCAGAATTTCTCCCAAATTACGTTCTCAGGAAACTATTTTGAAAACCTAAATTACGTTCTATGCCAACCTATTTAGTTTGAACTGCACGTTTTGTTATTAGGCTATATTTGTACTTGAATTACGTTGCTCCGGTACATTTCGTTTAGCGGATTTATGCGAGAACATTCCATAGCGTTCGAAATTATATTGCAACATTCACAGTTAAGGTTAGATAGGAGGATACTAAAGGTTAAGGTTAGGCATGAGGTTACTAATGGTTAAGGTTAGATATGACGTTACTGAGGTTAAGGTTAGAATTAAGGTTAGGGTTAACATTACAAAAACCGACAATCGCGTGTCTGTAGAACAAAACAGAAAAAGTTCCGGTCTGGATTTGAACTCGCGAACACTGGCATGTAAGTCGCGGAGTTAGAGTGAGAACCAGTTGTTGAATCTGCCATATTCTGTCCTGTAAACATTATTATTCCACTACAGTAGCAAAGAGCATATACATACATATACTAAATTAATTATTTTAAGAGAAGATGATAAAGACAATGATGGAACCACGGACCTCTTCCCATTGGTCGTGATCCTGGTTGGTGTGACTGCTGTTCTACTGATAGTGAACGTCATCCTGGTGATCAAGATCAGACTAAACAAAACCAAACTAAATACAGGTATGGAGCCTTTTCATCATAATATGTGGCCTATAAAACTAAAGGTTTTCCTTGAATATGCAAATCAAACTATTTATCTAATGGGGATCTAAGGCTACCAAGACGCTACCTGACATATCTCCAATATCAGGAGTAATTGGATCTACTGTAAATTGTGTCAGATTTGTTTCAGTAATATCCGAAAGACATCTTTATTGTCCTCATCAAAATAATTGTTTTGACTGGAAGTAAATATATTCCCATTTCAGATTAATATACTGTTTTAGATTTTTCTTTTCATTGCATCATTTCCATGAAGCAATAAGAGCAATTAGGGCATTTGAAAGAAAATGGAGAACTTGAGGTTCATTTTAGTATCTGCAAAAAATCCTTATCAAACCAAAATAACACTGCATGTGGTCCAAAAAAATAACCAATTTTCCAGAATTATTACAGAAAGTGGAAATAACCCCAAAATACTATTTTGAACAATAGACATACTTCTAAACCCTGCCTCCCCAAGTCAAGCCTCTGAAACTAAATGCAATATGTTTTACAGCTTTTTTTAATAACAAAATCACAACCATCAGAGCCAGCATTACTACAACAAAAATTTACTTCCCAAGCAAAAATCTCATGCCCTGTTCTAGATATTAAAAGTAAATCTTCCCAAATGCATACAAACTGCTGTTATAAAGCCACTTCTTAAGAAAACACAACTAGACTCTGAGGTACTAAGCAACTATAGACCAATCAAACATAATTTCTAAGTAAGGAGAAAACCACCTGAACACATTTCTAAATGACTACAACATTCCAGAAAAGTTTCAGTCAGGTTTTAGAGTAAATCATAGTACAAAAACAGCCCTGACCAAAATAGTAAATTACTTTAGACTCAGCATGGATGCATACAAAGTCTCGGCCCTAGTCCTCCTAGACCTGAGTGCAGCATTCGACACCATTGATCATGATATTCTAATAGATTGTCTCGAAATCTTGGTTGGTTTCTCAGAAAGTGTCCTCAGAACCTACATTACAGGCAGAAAATTATTTGTCAATCTTGGTGATCCAAGGAACATGATATACTATGCGGTGTTGCACAAGGAAGCTGTCTTGCTCCACTACTTTTTTCACTATACATGCTTCCACTAGGTAATGTTATCAGAGAACACAATGTAAATTTCCACAGCTATACTGATGACACACAGCTATACATTTCTGTAGAGCCAGATGACAGATGCAATAAGCTCAGTCTCTAGGTGCCTAGATGCCATAAATAATTGCATGAATGCACATTTCCCTTAAAATAAACAAGGATAAAACAGAAATCCTCTTAGTTGGCCCTAAAGTCAAAAGTAAGAAAATCAACATGAACCTTGGTACCCCGACTTCCCTGATCAAACCTGGTTTTAAGGAGCCTAGGCGTTATCATAGACCCTATGTTTTACCTCCCATCTTAACAAGGTGACCAAAACCTCTTAGTTTATCCTCAGTAATATTGCTGATATTAAAGTTTGACCATTCATAACCCAGAAAGATGCACAAAAACGAATTCACACTAGATTGGAGTACTCCTTACATGTCTCTCAAAAAAGTATTTAGAGAAGATTCAACTCATCCAGAACTCAGCAGTGAGACTCTTAAAAAAACAAAGAGTAGAGAATATATTACTCCAGTCAGACTACTTGTTTATAAAACTCAAAATGGCACAAGACCAACCTATTTTACAGAATCTCTAAAATGCTCTGCTCCCCAAAGGGCCCTTAGATCTTCAACAGCTAACCTGCTAATGATACAAAACCCCACTCAAATTGGAGATGCTGCCTTTTTTAACAATGCTCCAAAGCTGTGGAACACAATACCAAAAATATAAAGGAAGCATCATCTATTTATATTGTTAAAAACATATTTTCACTTTATCCTTTAACCAAGCAAGCACTCAAATGCTTTTTATGCTTTCCTTCTTTTAATGTTCCTTTACATTTCATATTTCTGTTGCATTGCCTGCAAACGTGCTCTTTGCTTTTTAGGGTTGAAAATATTTTTACATTTCTTTTGATGTAAAGCACTTTGAGCTGCATGTATTTATAAGTCACTTAACATCACTATCCAGAATTAATTCTTGTTCCGCTTATTTCTGTGCACATTTACTTGTTTCTTATATATCATGTTGATCGAGCATGCATTGAAGTTGAAGGCGAACAGTTGAACGAGTGCACAATGGATATACTTATATAGCTTACTACGCTCTCACAGTAAACACTGACAGCTAACATACAAGTATAGAGTTTACGAATAAACTTCCTAACTCCAACAACTCTCTTTTCACAACTTACATATAAATAATGTCGCTCCTGGAGAGTCTTCCCACAGTGTTAATATAATAATGAATCGTGCCACTCTCTGTTCTACTGAGCACTAAATAGGGTTGAAAGGAGACTAGCTGGAAGCGATTACTAATTAGACCGGTCTCTCAATCAACCCGATCAGGCAAAATGAGAACAGGGAGTGGTGCACACTTAACCACTATACACAACCCCTATAAACAACAGTACCAAAATAATAAAATACATAAATAAAACACATACATACACAGAGTCCATTCACCTAAACAATATAAAATGTCCTTTTCTGCCACAACGTAACCACAGACCCTGCCATGCTGTGTCATGGTAGCAAAGGGAACGCGGAGACAGGTGCATCTATTCAAGAGATCCTTTATTATCTTTAATCCTTTATTACACGATAACAATGCTTAACAAATGACTTGACAAAACACAAACGACAATAAACAACAACCAATAAGAAAACGTAACGTACCAAAATATGACAACTGTATAAATCAATGTAACAGAAACACATACCTTGACAAAACACAATGAAAAACACAAGAATAACAAACACTCAGAACTAAATACCTAACTAATGAGGGAAGTGTGTGCAGGTGAGGACTAATCAACAGAACTAAAACATGTGATGTGGTCATTTGACACAAAGAGCGGGAAATCAAAACAAAACACACACTGGAGAAACCACTAAGAAACCACTAAAACACAGAACACTGGGAAATCACCACATGCTGTGACAACATGCTTCTGTGTGTAACAAAGCACTGCATTGTGTATATTTGTATATTTTTTAACTATTAAGACATTTTTGTACGCTGGATAATGAAATAAAAGTATTTCAGTTCTAAACAGCGCAAAATTACTTGAAACTGTCTTTTCTTTGTGTTAGAAACTGAACGTCATCTATCACCACACAAAGATCAGGTAAATGCAGTTTTCAGAATACCGGCAATAGAAAAACTGTGTAAATGAAAATTTTATATAATTTTATTTCTAAATCTACAGGAACAACATCCTGATTCACTGAATTATGCCAGCCTTAATTTTACCTCTAAAAAGAGGAAGATGCACCGGAAAAGGGAGAATGAACTGGAAACCCATGTAGTGTACGCTGCTACAAGATGACAAGCTGGAGATGTGTGAGGAGGGAAAATGGTCTCCATATATTTGAAGAAATGTTTGACTTTAACATTATGTATAGTTTATAATCTATTTTTATAGTCACTGTAGTCATGTTAAACACAGTACAATGTAAATCAATTTCTGCTGTGCATATATGTTATACTTCGATATGTTGCAACACTCTTCCACTCAGAACACAAAGCTCAGCGCTACAGGTTGTGAGTAGACTGGGTAGGTGGGAAGTCCTTGAACTGTACAATGTCCAAAGAAAATAATTAACCTCTTTTAGACTCCCAGCTTACATACACCCTTGTGTATATTTCTGTTTTGGTAATGTTTCATAGGAAAGTACACATCAATAGATATTTGTAAAGTGTACAACACTAATGAAGAAATATATGTAAATCAAAATGTATTTTTTCCTGATGTTATTTGCCTCTTAGCATTTCCTGTCTTATTTTTGAACTGATCACAGCCCGCTATTCTAAGCAGTCATCTTATAAGGAGAATGTGATTGGTGTCTGAGTCACAGGAGGAGGGACTAGTGAGGAACACAACTTCTTGTGGAGTGAGTGACAGGAAGGAGCAGCTCAGTGTAGAGTGAGACCTGCTGAGGAGAACATCACTGGGCCTAACATAAACACTCTGGGGCATGTAATGGCCTGTATGGCGTCTCTCTCTCTCTGAATATTTTCAGTCCACCTGCTGACATCAATGTGGCTGATTAAGTGTTTATTAGTTAAATATAAGGGTAATTTGAGTAGCGGTTCACAATAAGGGGATGTGACATTGACACAGACAACTGAAAGTTTCCAATTTCTATTGTGTGTCACTGTACTAGAGAAGACTGGCCTTCAGATCACACCACATCCCTCAGGGCATCAAACCACACACGCTCTTTCTACACATTATCAATTAATCTGGATGATAAACACTAGACCCCTGCCCTCAAATATTTAATGCATGAATTATACATAACTTTTTAAACATATTAGTTTTTTATGCAAACCACTGTCACATCTGACCCATGCTCTCAAGACGAGTCAGTAGTTTTTTTGTGTAACAATGCGCTACCGGTACCAACTTTACAGCTTTTGTAAGCTGGTCACTGAAAGACAAATTATTTATATTCTCACAAATGCAAAATTATTTTAAGGTTTGAATGAATCAATAATACTTACCCCTGTCTCTTACTTACCCCTGAACAGCCTATTTGTTCAGAAATTTCTTTCTGTGTCTTACCCTCTTGCTTGAGGGTGTCAATGATGGCCTTCTGAACAGCAGTCAGGTCGGCAGTCTTACCCATGATTGCGGTTTTGAGTAATGAAACAGGCTGGGAGTTTTTAAAAGCCTCAGGAATCTTTTGCAGGTGTTTAGAGTTAATTAGTTGATTCAGATGATTAGGTTAATAGCTCGTTTAGAGACCCTTTTCATGATATGCTAAT
>JACXGM010016128.1:9977-20835 GCA_016801145.1 Umbra pygmaea
GCTCATTACCATAAAGTTGAACAAACTTCAACTTTTCTGATTGACGCTCTGGTCGCTCAACACGCCCAAAACGCCCAAAACGCGACGCCGACTGATTTAGCCGGTCATGGCAGCTGAGAGAAGCTGGCTTCCATTGAAAATGAATGAGTTCTGGTATCTTTGGAAGCTCAAGTCTGTGGCGGTGTGTACGTACAGTAATAGCTCTGCAAGCTGTGAGTAGCATTTCTTAGATACTAACCTGAAAAAGTATTGTCTTGCAAATAGCTTGTTAAGACTTTACAAAAGGTTTGCACATGATCTTTAGCATTTAGTTGGCATTCTCTATAGATATAATATGTTAGCATCGGAATAGCATACAAAAACACAATTTAATGTAATAAGACAGATATAGTGAGACAGACATATAGACTGAAACATATAAACAGAGAAATAACAGGCATAGAGAAAATAAGGATAATAAAAAAATATAACCAGAAAGACAGCAAAAGCATAAACACTGGGAGTCTGCCAATATCTGGCACAGTAGAGGTGCTTTCCCTTATGTGCACAGCTGGTTTACGAGACGGTGAGCAATACCACCCTCCATGTCTCCCAGACTCTGACACAGGCTAGGGAACTTAACTTCTCCCTGTTAGGTAGCTGTAAAAATAGACACTCTAGTAACATCAACAATAACAACATCCCCATGCCAAGCCTCTAAGTTGCTCATCTAGAGCTTGTCATCTTTCCAGAATAGTTTTTAGAGACAAAGTTTTATTCACAAGTCAGTGCCCAAGCCTGTATATCCAACTTCTGGATTCCATTGAAATCTTTTTGAGGTGATGTATTTGTTCAGAGACTGGGTTAGTGTATTGACCTGTGAACTGCTCTGACTCACCTTGAACATAACTTACAGGCAAATGGTAAGCCTCTTGGGAGACAAAATATTAAACAAATGACAGGTCGGTTTGAGGTAATGTTGAACTGTGCACTTTTCTTGGCTGCAGACTAGATTTTTCCGGAAGCTTCCTGAAGTTTATGTGCATGTGCAGGTAAAAATGTAAATTCATACATAGGTTACTGTACTCTTTTATACACCATCTACTCTGTAAATCGATCACTCTAGATCCTTCAAAACAACAGTAATTTACAAAATCTAACTCTATTCTTAAAAATGCAGTAGGTAGGATGTTTTCATTTAAAATAAAAATTATTTTGTTTATATAAACATGGTGTCTTAAAGTTACGTTAAATAATGCAATTTGAGAGACAGTTAGCACCACAGACAGCTCCAAGCCCCTGGAAACCTTCTTTGAAAAATGTAGCTTGGGTAGCAAAAATGCAGCCAATCCTGTTCCAGGATCTTCAGCCAATCGCTTTTGGCGAGGCAGGCCTTGGCTCCATTTGTGAATGTGCATACTTCACCATAACACAGAAGCTACAATGGCAGCTAGAGATAACAGCAAAATGTGAATTCCTCTGTTGCCTACAACAGCTTACACATAGAAAACTGAGAAGCAAAGAAAGATTTTAGAGAGTTGTACTTTTAATTAAAGAGCTGCATAAAGCAAGTGCAAAAACAAGATGGTGGCACGTGCACAACGCTAGGCTTTGCATCTCTATAGATTTAGTAAATTAGTAGTTATTTGTTTGTTAGTTTACAGTCTGTTTGCTCAGTACAGCCTTGTGAATATTTAATACAGCAGAAAAACACTCTTGGCAGGGTTTCCCGCACCACTTTGCAGTCAAGGCGGCCGCCTAGACAACAGACGTCTGCTGCCTTAACTATGCAGTCCCAAAATAGTAAATCTGATGTGGGTTGCATCTAAAACAGCTAGTAAATATGTGTGATGCGTCCGAACAGCACCATCTGGTGGTGTATTAATGTAATTTCTCTCAGTCACCAGTATCAATAAGCAGTCAATTTAAATACCTTTGCACATTTCGACACTCCCCCCCCACCCCCCCGGGAGAATAATGCCACCTTAACCAACCCTGGTTGAAACCCTGCCTGGATATTGGATTACTATGTATAGACAATTTATTTGATGACTCACAACCAAGAGTTTGCTAACACACCATGATTATCACAATCAACCACACCGGGAGGAAGTGCCAGACGGCGGCTTCGGGACAGTAAACAAAGGTCTGGGAAGCAAGGAGGTCTCCGGCCTAAGCTAAAACGAAAACAAGAATAAACATTGGTTCAGCAGCATTCCCAAGATAAAGAACTAATGGCATTGAAAAGGATGAAGTTTCACTCTGATTTAGCGCTTTTTCTTTGGGACAGGTACATCTTTTGACTTCTCCGTAACTGGCTGTAAACCTGACTATGGCTAACTAGGCCGGTTAGCATAATGCAGCCTGTATTTTTTTGTGTATAGTGTGAAATGATTCAAATGTAAAATGAAAATGTATGGGTTAAATCTAGAGCTAGCTAGGTTTTATAGCTCCCGGACAATTTCAGATGGGCTACAACAGCAGAAGACCACACCAGGTGCCACTCCTGTCAGTTAAGAACAGAAAACTAAGGTCGTTTTCACACATAAAAGTCCGGACCAAGGTCCGAACCAACGTTCGTGTTTAATTACAATGTATACATTTGATCCAGTTCTTTTTGGTTTCACATAGTGATTTTGCTAGCGCACTAAAAACTTTCCATGACATACCTACTGCCTGTCGTCACCACATACGTGTGTTGCTTCTACCTTTGATTGGTGAGTAGACGGGCGTGTGTCTGACGTTGGCGTGATGTTTTGTCTTTCTCCGTATGAATGAAAATGAATGAACAAATTAATGAGCAGTCACCCGCCATAGAGCAAAACCCGATTGCGTATTATTACTACCAGCAGCATCAACGTCAGCACAAACTGCAAGCGCAGCACAAACTACAAGCGCAGTACTCCCAAGAAATGTATTTGAATGATTTAGTCTAATCGAATTTAAATGAAATATCTAATCTCCTCTATCCATGTAGGCATACTTCCACGATTATTTTTTGCTGTTTCTAGCGTTTTTTTTCTGAGTTTGTTCTTTTCCTATGGTACGTAGTTGCCCAACTTCCTGTAATTGATCCGAAAGTCCGAACCATCCAAAAAGTGTTTTCATACTGCAAACGAACCGAACCATGGTTAAGTTTGGTCCGGACCGAGACCACCTTTTTGATCGGACCAAATTTTGGTCTTTTGATCCGGACCGTGGTCCGAGGCACCTTTCACACCTGCAATTTTGGTTCGGACCAAACTGAAAGGTTCGAAAGTCCGGACCAAATGAGGTATGTGTGAAAACGCCCTAAGGCTACAATTTGCACAAGCCCACCAAATTTGGAAAATAGGAAATTGGTAAATCATTGCCTTGTCTGATGATTCTCAATTTCTACAGCAAATTTCAGACCGTAGGGTGAGAATTTGGTGTAAACAACATGAAAGCATTGATCCATCATGCCTTGTAACAACGGTTCAGGCTGGTGGTGGTGGTAATGATGTAAGGGGTATTTTATTGGCATACTTTGGGCCCCTTACTACCCTTTGATTATCATTTAAATGCCAAAGCCTACTATAGCTGACCATGTCTATCCCTCTATGACCAAAATGTACCAATCTTCTAAAGCAGGGGTGGGGTTTTTGAAACCAATTGAAGGGCCACATAATAACCATGTGTGAAAAAATAGGATATGTAATTTCATTAACCCCGCAGTGTAAAAAAACATCTTAATTCTAAAACAAATAGTAAGTGGACTTATGTATAAAAGTATACTAGAGTCTGGCCATCCAGTCAGTGTCTTGTAACCAGTTCTTAATTTCTAAATCCAAAGGTCCTGGAAGGCACAAAAGGGAGAAAAAGGGAAAAAAGGACCATGCAACGTAGCAATTGTGTTTAATCAGCAGACTGATTAAAAAGCCTGTTAGCCTAGCAAGTATGTTCGCTTCAGCTCTGCAAGCTTCATGCACAGAAGATGCGCAGCGAAATCAAGAGCTTAGTTTCAAAAGAGTTCATTAGTGTACTTTCACGCACAGGATTTGTGAAACTCAGAAAATAAAATGTTAATAACATAGCTTTTTTAAACAATTTACTTGTTTGCCTTCTCAGAATTCAATCACCAGTGCATATGGAAAGTCCTTTGAGTCCATTTTTATTTCGAATATATGGACATTTAGTTAATAAAAAAATCCCTCATGGCCCAGATCAAAGGGCCCTACTTCCAGCAGGATAATGCACCATGTCCCTGGATGGGAGAACAATGCTGCTGGAAGTGGTGTTGGAGGGCCGGTAGGGGGCACTCTTCCCTCTGGTCTAAACATCATTGCTAATACCCCAGCATTGATGGGGACATCTGTCATGCGTAGAATGATGTACAATTTTGGTCAAACCGCCCAGCACTACATCATGGTATTTATCTAAATTCTACTGGTTTCACTGTATATGATGGTATTTAGATTTTTTTCATGCATATTCAGGTGTTCCTAGCATTTTCTACTGGTTGAGAGAGGAATTATTGCAGCAGATTGACTGAGGATGGTCTATTTTACTGTCCTGATTAGTGAATATTGTACCTGCTGATGTGGAGGGTGCTGCACGTATCTTCATACATTTTTGATTCTCCAAGACGTGCTTGCGTCGCACGATGCCTGTTTACAAACGCAACATTGAAAAGGTTCCTATCTGAAACAGTGTGGCATGGCGTACCGTTTTGGACCTTCTGTATTTAAATTCACTGGTATGGCGGTACATAAAAAAATTATATCATAACGAAAATATACACCAGTATTCAGTGTGAACTAAAGAACCTTACGCTAGCTCTTTTTTCCTGCTTCTTCTTTTTGACCTCAAAATTGATGTGTTAGAAGAAAATGGGCAAGCGTAAGAATTGAGGAACTTCCACAAGGGCCAAATTGTGATGGCTAGACGACACGGTCAGAGCTTCTCCAAAACTGCAGCTCTTGTGGGTTGTTCCCTGTCTGCAGTGGTCAGTACCTATCAAAAGTGTTCCAAGGAAGGAAAAGCGGTGAACCTGTGACAGGGTCATGGGCGGCCAAGGCTCATTGATGCACGTGGAGAGCAAAGGCTGGCCTGTGTGGTCTGATACAACAGATGAGCTACTGTAGCTCAAATTGCTGAAAAAGTTAATGCTGGCTCTGATAGAACGGTGTCAGACTCAGAACAGTGCCAGAACACACAATGCATCACAGTTTGTTGCATATGGGGCTGCTGTTTTGATGGAAAAAATGGGGACCTACACAATTTTTTACATAATGTTATGGCTGATTGGTGTATATGTTGTGTATTAAAGCAATTGAGATTCTAATGTTTTGTGTTCTATCTAGCCCATTAGTGGGGCCGGAGCCATATAACTTCATGCCGTAGTATTCACACTAGCTAAACCCTGCTCTCCCTGAGTGAGAGATGCTGGATGCCCTCAAAACTAGGTATATATTAGTTCACAGTAAAACTGTGCACATTCCATTAGCATGAAAACATATCCCTGAGATCGGTCGACTCGGTACTCGTGTTATTAACCCCATAGGTTCATTAATCACCGGAATTGTCCTTTAACTTTAATTTCTTAACAATGTTTCTGACAGTTGCAAGTGGCAGCAAGAGGCATTAAAGGATTATTTTACCACATGCAATCAAGTGATTTTGTAGTGTTTAAAACTACATGATAAAACCATATTGAATAATTGAGTTTCAAAACAATGTCTGAGTCCAGATCTTGCTTTGATGTGCCTAATTTCACGTTTCAGTCCTAGTTGCAATTGTTTTTAGCTAACTAACAATAAGTATCTCACATAGAATTGCACACTTGCTATTACGTATTAGAGGTTGGCTAATTAATCGGACTAACCGATTAATTATGGCCGATTATGAGTTTTCAAAATATTTATTAATCTGCATTTTTGCTCGCCGATTATGGCCGATATTTTTTTGGTGAGAAACCACTTTCTCTAGTGTTATAATTCGATAGCAAATCACGTGAAATCACTGCGTGCAGCCAGCGCATCTGTTGTGAGCTAGTCTGGAAGAAATTGTCATTGCAGAGAAGCCATGGTAAGTTTGTAGTTAGCATGAAAGGAGATCAATTAAAATCAGTCGCAGAAAATCACTTGTTAGCTTCACATTGTTAATATTAGTCTAGAATAATAGGTAGAGGTTCACTGCTTTTGTTCCGACAGAACTGTTCCAATTTTTTTATCAACCAAAACTTTTATCAGTTCTCTTTTCCTCGAGGCTTTCATGGAAAAATGACCCATTAAAAAAAACTGCTGCGCAAGGGTTAACTAGCTAGCTATATTGCGTTGCATATAATGAATAAGGGGGATTTATAATTAATCATCAGATCAGCCAACAGTAGATCAAAATCGGGTACTGGCACCAAACGAGTGCTGAATATGTCCATTCGAATGCACAGTCATTGATTGTGCACATACAACTTGTCAACCCACACGGAAGGATCATATATCGACATATACTGCAAAAAAAATTTTTTTATATGTACCTGTATTTTTTTTAAACATAGGGTGAATACAGGTAAAGTGGGACAATGGGTAAAGTGGGACAGTTAAGCTTTATCTTTTATAAATGTACATGTATATGCTTCCATTAATAAAAATCAACACTGAGCTCTTTATCAGCAAGTATGTGATAAAGAAATATAGGTTTGGTGGTTATGACATCACTTTTGGGGGGTGTGGGTTACCATATTCAACATGCTTGCAGTGAATTGTGATGGTAAGTAAAATGACAGCTTTCTGAGGTAAATAATGTTATAAAAGGTTATAAAATTAAAAAAAACTCATGGATCATTTGTAATTGTTATTTATTTTGTTATGGGATGTAATGTTGAATCAAAAACAAATTTAATCACATTTAAAATTAATCATCTACTTTTTTTTCATGTGATTTTGACACTGTCCCAGTCTGCCAATAGCGTATTGTTAAACTGGGACAGGGTATTACTGGCAAATTGGGACAGGCATTTAAATCATTCTAATTGGGAAATTTAGTTCCCTTTTCATATACCCCCTTAAATTTAGTTAGTTAGCTAGATATTTCAACAAAGACTGAATCAGCTGATTATATTGAGCAATTCTAATGCTAATTGCGATGCTGATTGTTAGCTAGTTAGGATAAAAAATAAAAAAGCTAGTTAGCAAAATTAATTTGCCAACTTCAGATTGACAGAATAATGGTTATGATGATAATAATCATGTACTGTACACAGCAAATTCACTGGTGTTAAATCAACACCCTAAGTGCTAAATTAACACCCAGTCGTTCCCATTAGACGTAGCTATAAACACTGAGTGTTAATTTAATACATAGGGTGTTGATTTAACACCAGAGAATTTGCTGTGTCGGTCCTATTTCAGAATCCATTTACGTCCCATTGGACCTATATAAACACAGAGAGTGTAAATTTAATACTTAGGGTGTTGATTTTAAACCAGAGAATTTGTAGTGTAGGTTCTATTTCAAAATCTAATGACAGAAAAGTGGACATGGAGGAAGGAGATTAGGAAAGCAAAGAAGAAGTGATGTTTATTATTGTTGTTTTTTGTTGTTTATATTGTTATAATGTATTATAACAATATATTGTATAATGTATTCATTAGGCCTACACTCAAATAAAAATTTAGTGTGTTTGAGTTGAGTGTCCCAGTTTGCCAATAAAGGTGTCCCAGTTTGACAGTAGTGCTTGGAAAAATGTAGTTTGTGGTCAATGTGTGTTTGAGGAAGAATCATCCATCCAGTGTTTAATATTTATTTCTTTTTTATTCTGTATAGAATAGTACAGCTCTTAAGCTATTTAAAATAGTATCATAGAATGGGCTAAGACATTTGGATCATAATAAACAATCATGCAGAAGGTAAATTATTAGAAAGTGTCCCACTTTACCTGTATTCACCCTAAACAAATATATTTATTATATGGCCATATATTTCATACATATATTTCCATATTTGATTTTGGCCGTTTTCAAATGTTTTAATGTCTTAAATATATGTAAATATATTGACATATATCAAGCAGGTGCGGGCGGTGCAGTGGTTTGTGTATGCACTGGGAGTCTGTAGCAACACTGAAAATTATTTCACAGGTCAGGTATAAGGAGATATCATCAAAATAAATGCAATTATCTATATAATAAGTGGTATATTGTCTATGTGGGTTCCTCAGAGCCGGAGATATCGCACGTCAAAGTTTTAGACTTAAAACTGCTTAAAATACTGAATAAACACATATTTCATTATCTTAATATAGCATATTATATATTTTTACATGTAATATATTATGTATTATGACAGTTTGGGAAGTGAAAGTTATATATTTCAGTAACATATTCAGGACACATATGTACATTAATGTTGAGAAATCCTATACATATATGTACATATATTTTTTACAGGTTTTTTCCGTGTGGGAAAACACGATGCCTATTCAAAACAATACAAAGAAGACGTTTTTTTACTTCCACATTTAATTAAAAGGCATTCATTTTTTCCAATCTGGCCCTCATACAATCAGGGCACCCTAATAATCCCTATCTCTCAATTGCCTCATTCATTCCCCTCTCCCCCTCCTCTGCCTCCCTTCCCCCAGGCCGTTGCTGCAAATGAGAAAGTGTTCAGTCAACTTGCCTGGTAGAATAACGGTTAAACTAAAAACTAACAATCGGTCGATTAATCGGTATCAGCTTTTTGATATTCCAATAATCGTTAATCGTATCGGCCTTGAAAAATCATAATCGGTCGACCTCTAGTATTAATCCTCTGTAGCTAACTAATTTGAATTACACACCAACCTTTAGCTTAACAGCAATAGATGTCGAGTCACGCATCTTTAGAAATACCGGCGTAAATAATGCACCATTTTAACAGGAGAGTTCAGTTTTTAAGATGTAATCATATGCGAAATTATAACATTCCTAAACTGTAGGCATGGTGAACTGACTGGGAATGAATGTGAACACTGAGTTTGTCAAGAGCAGTAGAGGCCAGTGAACCTTAATTGAGGAGGGCATATATTAATGTCTGGACTGGAGTAAACAGAATGCTATCTTATACTGTGTTTAATGTGTTTAACTTCATCCCATGTACTTCAGTCCAGACATCAATATGGGCCCATCCTACTGAATGAAGGTCCACTGGCCTCCACTGGTTAGGAGGTTTTATTGCCTTCTCCTGTTTTGTGAAGCACTCAGACTTCTGCTTAGAGTTTGCTGAAACCAGGCAGGGCAACGATTTCAGTACTGATTAGAAGGTTTGAAGTTCCTTCACAGGAATAGTTCAGCACTGCTATTGAAATCATCTGACTAATTTAAGTCATTCCAACTTTCTGGACCTTAGTAATAATTTTTTTAAGAAGAAATAAGGGGTGGTCCAAATGGGTGCCTACACTTTTCACCTGCCATGTTGACTTGTGTTTATTAGTATTAAACGCTAATGAATGTTAGTGAATCATAATCCTGTGCTAAGGTTGGGTGGCATTTCTATTTCCATGAGTGCCCAAACATTTGCATATAACGGTATCCCCATTAAGCAAAACTGATTGAGATCAAAATGTTTCTACACTGAATGATGCCGCATAACATTTTCATCAGCAAAAGACTATCTTTCATACACAGAGTTTGTCTCACTATGACCTTTTACACTGCTGTTATTCTGTTCTGAGCTCAGAACAGAATAACAGCAGTGTAGCACAGACTATGCATTGAGAATTAACAAGTATATAACATGATATGCACAATCTGAAAATCCAATATTTGGCATAACGATGAATTAAAGATTAAAAGTCTAAATCTGAGAATACCAACCTAAAACAAAAAGTTCCCGTTGGTTGCTGTGTTTATTGGGTGCATCGGTATTTAGAGAGTATTTCTGTTTCTCACTATCCATCAGCAAAGAGCATCTCTAATCATGCCATAATCTGAGCATATCTGTATAACGAAACCATTTCCAAGCAGTCTAAACCACACTATATATGGAAACAACTACTGACTGGATTCTTGTTGTCCCGGTGTAACAAAAATTTTCTGAAGGACAGGCAGATTGAGAAGAAGTAATT
Source organism: Umbra pygmaea (assembly GCA_016801145.1). Taxonomy (NCBI): domain Eukaryota; kingdom Metazoa; phylum Chordata; class Actinopteri; order Esociformes; family Umbridae; genus Umbra; species Umbra pygmaea. Next base: position 20,023 of record JACXGM010016128.1, read on the forward strand.
TCACAACACACCAACGCCTTTTCAACAGAACACTGGAGGTCGTGGGGTGAACATGGATGTTGACTAATCCCTACATTTGTACCGCAACTCTCGAGTTCCAGATAAAAATGTCAAAAAACCACAGATTTGGGTGGAATCCTTAGCCTCAGATGAATCTGCCTTCTTACACAGAGCTCATCTCAGAAGCAACTTTCTAGGATGATTCACACAGGGACTATGATATTCACATTAAAGTAAGATTTTGTTGAAAGCAAAAGTATTGTAATTAACTTAAAAAATTATAATATTAATTCAGTGGTCAAACTGTGCATCAAACTGGACCTTTTATTACTAGAGACACCACAGGTTCACTCTGAGTTAGGTAAAAAGGCTTTTGAATACCATGCCTCACACTCATGGAATTACAGTGTCTTGCGAAAGTATTTGGCCCCCTTGAACATTTTGACCTTTTGCCACATTTCAGGCTTCAAACATAAAGATATGAAACTGTATTTTTTGTGAAGAATCAACAAAAAGTGGGACACAATCATGAGGTGGAACGAAATTTATTGGATATTTCAAACTTTTTTAACAAATCAAAAACTGAAAAATTGGGCGGGCAAAATCATTCTTCCCATCAATTTTAGCCATCTTCCCTGTCCCTGCTGAAGAAAAGCAGGCCCAAACCATGATGCTGCCACCACCGTGTTTGACAGTGGGGATGGTGTGTTCAGGGTGATGAGCTGTGTTGCTTTTACGCCAAACATAACGTTTTGCATTGTTGCCAAAAAGTTCGATTTTGGTTTCATCTGACCAGAGCACCTTCTTCCACAT
>JACXGM010016129.1:0-20782 GCA_016801145.1 Umbra pygmaea
ACTTCCACATTTAATTAAATGGCATTCATGTTAAGGCATTCAAGGAATATACGGCGCTAGTGTTCTCAAACGTGGTTTTCAAAGTAGCCTATTTCTGATGTTGAGTCACACGGTGGCGAAAAGAGAGAAGAACATTAGGCTATTCTGACTCCTCGCGCATGAGAATTATTCTGTGGTTAAAGATGAAATCCCATGTTTCTCAGTTACTGCTTGTGTTATATTAATTGTCGTATTTGTATATTGATTTTGTAAACCAGATATTTATCAAGTGCTTCAGGAAATTACGTCGGATATTTGTACTCCCGTTGTGCATCACCAAATCCGATTGCTTAATAAATGGACAACTATCAAAATGCACAGACTGTTTTTTTTAGGCAAAACCCAAGGGTTTGTTTTACAAAACAGATTTTACAGGCGAAGTTGTATCAAATACAAATCGTAGTATGCCTACTATGTGTTTTCGCCATTTGTTTGGGATTTTGTTTGAACAAATTTAAATATTTTGATATATTTATTTGAGATTTGAAACCATTTTTTGTGTATTAAGAAGTTATATTAAAAGTTTGTTCTTTCAGTAATGTCATTATTTACCCCCAAAAAATCATGATAACTAGCCAGCAGCATAGAGCCCTGTATTGCACTGCTGGTTCAGGAGAAGACTGCAACTTGTGTCGCGAGCACCACGCACAAGAATAAATGGTTACGGCGCTCCCATGACATCAATTGGGGCGCGCCAGGTCGGGAATCTGTAGTATACTGTGCGCTTTACTCAGTGGGGATTTTGTTCTTTTCACTATAGGCCTTGTTGACCCCTCCAAACATAGTGCTCATGGTTGTGAGGCGTGTCAAGGTGTTGTCGGGCATTTATATTTTAAGGCTTTGGATATATTTTTATCCATTTCAAACTTCCTGTACCTTATTACCTTACCGTATTTTAAAGTCACACTTTTTCATAGTTTGGCTGGTCCTGCAACTTAGTCAGGTGCGACTTCTATATCAAAATATATATAATATAACATGTTATAAAGGAGCTTGGTGAACTGAGATTAACTTTAGTTATTTGTTTTTGAGTATGTGAGAAAATACCTTCTGTAGGCTAATCAAATCATACAAACGTATTAGGACAAGCTAAGTACACAAACGTTAAAAAAGAACAACGATGTAGATCACAAACTAACTTTATACTGGTACATATATACAATTACATTTTTTCCACCCACATCTTTCGTATTTTTAAAATGAATTGATTATATTATTGGACAGATTAACTTTTTAATCCACACAGTGTGTGAATTTTAACCGTTGTGGCAGGACTTTCAAATTGTATATTAAGTACTGTACCTCAGGTAAGATTACCACTGGATTTGTCATCACTTTTTTGCCGTGCCTGCAATTACCAACATCTTACCTAGAGAGCCTAACCTAAATTAGAATGAGAGTTTCTATAAAAAATCATTAGATCTAGTCTGCAGTGGTAACTTGCGCTGTTAAGATGCCTTTTGTGATCACGCCTATGCGAGATTGGGTTCTTCTTGCCCTCACCAGCATGAATACTAAATACACACTCACATTTTAAGCAGAATTGATTTAAGGCTGAACGCTCCTAATACAACCCAACATTTCAGAGTTCTGTGCGTCCTTTGAAGCCAAATCTTCTCAGGAATCCGCTCTGAGCAATTAACAATTGTACTCTGCGTGAGAGCTGTTGGTACCTATATGCTGTTTGATTTGCCTGATATATAAATAGCAAGATGATTGTTTACTCTGTCTGTATGGCTACATAATATGTTATATACTAGGGCTGCACAATCATGGCCAAAATGATCATCACAATTATTTTGATCAATATTGAGATCACGATTAATTATCACAGTTATTTTTTATTTTAACCAAATATTTTTTATTGTCACATGCTAATTATAACTGCTTTCACATCCATATTGTGCTACATTCCTTCTAATGTACAAATATGTGCATCAAAATAAAATGGTTCCTCTTATTCACCAAAATTCAGTGCGTCTCATTAAATAAATAAAAATAAGGAATGTATGTATATTAGTTTTTTTATGTGTAAAGGCATGAAAACCATGATGAATAAGGGTTTTCAATGCAAATTGTCAAGCCCCCAGGGCTCCTGGATCAGTGTGCAATGTTTGGGGGTCATACAAACAAGTCAACATCAAAATGCTGCACCCATTTCTCACTATATTTCTATACATTTTTGAAATCCCAGCTATTTTTCAATTCAAAATTGTTGGTGTTGTTTGAGCAGAATTATGTCCTACATCATTGCAGAGTTCCTGTCTGTAATGTGTTAAGTAAAAAAAACGACAGTCTAAAAAACACGACCAACTTTGACGGTGACACAGCTCCGGCTGTGTTTAACCCACAGGGATGATCCACCACTCATTATTTTCGACTCATCTTCCTCTTTCCAACGGTACCAAGATTTTGGTGCTAGTCTGTAGGGGGTCTTTGAAGTTGAAATATCGTGCGGTCATGGGAATTTGATTGTGGGAAGCCAAATTTGTGATCGTGATTAAAATTTGATTAATTGTGCAGCCCTAATACATGCACTGTCTTATACATACACTGTGTGTGTGTTTGGGGGGTGTTGTCGCTGACCCTGTTGGAGGGGGTAGACAGCTGGATGTTAAATGCCTGAGGGGGGTACAGGACTTTAAAAAGTTTGGGAACAACTTGCTTGTTTTCCTTTGGAACAAGTCATAAGAATGGTTATTGTTTGGCATTTCTGATTATCTGTTTAAGATTTGAATGTTAAATTGCTAGCTGTTTCCGATTGGCTGCTTTTTGTTTCCCTGGGAATCTAGTAAATCTGTTGTTTGTCATTCAATGATTGATGTGTGTTTTTTATGATTTTATGATTTTTATGATAGTAGTAAGTAGTAATCATTACTTTTTCAGGGCAATTTGCCCACATTTTATTTGATGTGGGGCAGTAAGGGACCTGGGTTATGGATAAGGGGGTGCTGGCCTAAAAAAGGTTGAGAACCACTGACACTGTTTCAAAGTAGTGCTGGAATACAGCCAGTGTTGCCAACTATTTTTCATGGAAAGTAGCTAAAGCCTGCTCGAAAAGTAGCTAAATGTCGCTAGATTATGTCATACGCTAATTAACATATTTGTGATGTCGTCATGTCCACTGAAATAAGATTCTGCACACAACAGAAACAGGAATGAACAGCTGTTTAAAAATCTCTTGTGATTAAGTGCATGAAAATAATAAAATAAACGGTAAAATTAAACCCTTTAAATTTAAAACAAAAGGGAGCAATTATCACTGATAGGTCACTGACAATGTTGTTTGCCCTGCTCACCTCTTGTGCAGTGATTTATTTTAGACAAAGAACACGTTACATTTTGAGCGGGATCAGCCAGCCGGGCTTCCCGCATGTGTGATACATTTTCAGTCTGGACAGGGAGGGGTTAATATCTCCTGCTCTGACTTGCTACAGCTCGGTGGAACTGCTGCCTCTGCCTGTGAGTGCTTTCAGATGGGGTAGTAGGGGCTTACCGCATCACCCGCTGCTCGTTGAGAAGAGTGAGAACAAGTCTCCAAAAGTCGCCAATAACACCACATAAAGTCGCTAAATTTGTCGCTAGTTGCTTTTTTAAAAAGAAAAGTCGCTAAAGAGGTATGAAAAGTTGCTAAATATAGCGACAAAGTTGCTAAGTTGGCAAAACTGAATACAGCTATATGTTGATTTTCATGTTGGTGAGAGAACTGAACTTACTCTTTCACAGATTGAAAAACGTATTTTACAGTCCTGTAGGAGAGCTCTCGCTGGAAGTAGTTTTGAACATTGACATTATCGTTTAGATGTGAATGCTTCATTCATCCTTTGCATTCAGTGTTTCAATGTACTACTAGCATATTTTATTAGCTATTTTTCCTTATTAAACAAATTGACTTAGTAGCCAAGGCAAGTTGCTAAAGAGATGTCTTCAGGTGTTCACATGTTGTTGCACCTAAATGAATGACCAAGAGATGTTGCAGCCCACAGTTGAAAAACCTGCCAACAATCCAAATATGACACCTACCTCACTGCCCCAGACCTTCATTGATTGGCACTCAGCTAGTCATTATTTAACATTTGAACCAACATACCCACCCCCCAGAAATGTGTTTATTGGATTAAGAAATAGTAGAAAGCTAAGCTGGCAGACACTTCATAGTCAGGCTTTGTTTTACAAACAACCTTAAACTATGACCATCTCTAGGGCCCACACAACCCCCCAGACATGCTGACAAAATAACCATGAAAAACAGGGCCTTCTCCAAGGCTCTCACCACCTAGGTGCCCCCAATGCATGTCTGTCAATTACACCTCTGCCCCAGGGCAACAAAGTGGTCCCTTAAAAACAGCTAGATTTTAACTGGAGGTTTGCTTGGAGAGTAGTTGTTTCCTCCACAAACTGAGAAAATGCAGCTGTCTTGAAGGGGACAGGGACACCCACCCACAGGTGCCCACGACTGAGAGAGATTTCCTGGTACTCAAACTCTGGGCGGGGCTTCTACAGGGTCTTAATTCAGCTTTACCTTTGGACTGTACCAATAGGTTATGTATACAAAAATTATATATTACACAAGAGAGCCTAAAATGGGAAGTTTAAGTATAGTTTGTTAATTTGCAAATTCTTGAAATGCGATTTTAAGGACTGCATAATGAAGCAACTATCAAAGGAGTGTTTTGGGGTCGAACCGAGTTGACATGCCCTTAGTCTTTCTGTCTATACAGTAGTGATCTCTGAGCAATAACCTCAGCAAGGACAGAACATCTCTCTAAGAATAGAAGTCTCACTGGTATCAAGTTCAACAGAAGGACACACTGAGTTATTCAATCAATTTAAGTTGATTTAGTTGTAATATAATAATATATATCCAGGTCATTTTGTTCTGTCCCAATGGGATGCTGTTAAGCCTATTTCAAGGAGAGCTCTTTTTTTAATGTTTTTTTAATTAGCTTGCTTTATTAATAATTGGACCCATAATCTCAAATGAATTTTCAGATCTATAGTTACACCATCTGGTTCTACAATGAATGAATTGCTTGCTGTCCACCTGAAACATTATTGGTTGTAAATGACAGACCACAATTCCTGAACATCAAACCATAATTGAAGCCACAGGATCAGATGGATACAAACCTGTCTGAATGTGCTGTTATACATGTGGATCAGTTATGTCTCACAAACAGGTGACGTCATTGCCACTGGCTAGATGTTTGTGTGTGCATGGGCGTGCACCTTTTTGATGTGTTTGCTCAATTTTATTACAGCACAGGCATGTGTGAGGGGCCACCTGGTAAGATTATTTCAAAGCTTACCCTCCATGAAGTACGGTATGTGACACAATGGTAACCCGTGGTGCTGGGCTGTGTCTCCATGAATGAGCCCATTGTAATCAGTGAAAAACCAGCTCCTCACATACAAAATCCAGTATGGTAATTAGTGGTGTTAATGTCAGCGTGTTGGGCTCCAAGTATTACAGAGCTGCTACTGATTGGTCTGTGGATATTCAAACCGTATTATGTGACTTTTTCTGGGTTTTTGATGATGATGATGATGATAATGATGATTATTAGACAACTGTTTTGGTTTATTCTGGTAGATGAAGGCATTGGGAATAGATTACATGTTTTTTGTTTTGTTTTCCACACGAGTGCTATTTAATTGAAAATCAATAGATTAACCAACCTGTTTTTTTTGTATGATACTGATTTTCAGTCTAGATCTGCCGATAATGATACAGATTCATGCTTTTTAAAATAATTATTCATTAATTTAAACATAAAAAATATTGTTTTGCGTACTGATATGGCAGTTGTATTGGCCATGAGATTACATTTAAATATAAAAGTTTCAACTTTTTTACTGAAAAGTCTGATCGTGCAAATCCAACCTGCACTCCCCTCTTCAGTTCATTACAAAATAATTTTAAGTATCTTCCCCCAATGTTTTTCTCCCTTCCCAATTCCCTCTGAACCTGCATTATCCGCAGCTCCGCAACCCCTTGAACAGATGTAGGATGGTGCAGGGCACTCACATGGTTCATTCAGAGCAGTTTGAAGAAAAAGAAGAAAATAAAGAAATTGTGACTACATTAGGAAGTACTACTTACACTAGGTAATGTGGCAGTGGTTTGGCTTTCTTGAAATCAGACAAAGCACAGATAAACATTCTGTGCAAAATCTGTCGGTGAGTCTGTGCAGAGCAAGTCAGGCTAATGTGCCGATCACACCTGCCACGTAATAGCAGGTGTCAGGCAACACCACAGCCTTTCAGCTGTATTAATTTTACTGTGGTGCTGTGTCACAGCAAAACAAAATCTGGTCATGATAGTGATCTAGCTCATGACAAAGTAAAGTCGCACTTTGGAGTCAGGCTAGGCTTTTCAACTGATAGCTGTAGTTGGCGAGCTAGGTGTTCATCAACTGATAGCTGTAGTTGGCTAGCTAGGTGTTCATCTATCTTTTGTGGATGACGACACAACAGAAGGGAGATAGTAAAAAAATTGTGTGAAGGAAGAAATGTTTATTACAATATAGGTGAGCGAAGTGCACTGGAAAACAAGTTGAGGTGCTTGTAGTGTCAGTGTGTTGCTTCCCACTGGGGCTGCCAAACTGTGTTGTTGTATTACTATGTTCTAAACAGTATAATATGACTTGCTGCTCTTTGCACTCAGAACATGACTGAATTTACCAACATAGCTAATATCAGGGTGAGCACTTTCAATTATTACATTTTTCATTGAAACTTAGATACACCCTATTAAAACAGTCCTTTAGGATTTATTATAGTAATATAATCTAATAGACTCATATGATGTTAAAACGGTTTTAAGAGCTATCTTATAGGAATCTGATTTTGGCTTATTTTATAGGATTTGCATAAGAACCAATCCAGTAAAACTATCTGATAGAATTGTTTTTATATGGTTGATATGGGTCCAAATGATGATTAGAAAATCCAAAATAACTAAGTAGGGCAACTACGGAGATAAATCTGCATGTTTTGACAAGAAAACAAACAATATCAAAACTACATTATTCCAAAAACGTTTCAATAAAAAAATAAGGTAAATAAGAGAGAACGCCCTCTCCTGTTCTGTTATCTAATTATTTATCTCCTTTTTTCATTTTCTTTACCTGAAAACAGCAATAGCCAACTGCATTGCACTAAAATAAATGCAAAATGTGTCCACCTTTTGGAACAAATTTCATAATGTTTTTTTTGCCATATTGCCCAGCCCTAACTGAAAACCTGTCATTCTCATGTTTGTCAGTGGGGAATAGCTACTGAATGACCAATTGGCAGATTCAGCTGTCATTATAGACACAGGTGGGGTGATTGCTAAACCATTGTTTCAAATCTACAGTACAATATGGCTCAGGTTAGGGAGTCAGACTTGTAGTCGCAAAGTTGCCGGTTCGATTCCTCACTTTGCCAATTGTCATTGTGTCCTTGGGCAAGGCACTTTACCATAAGTTGCTGAGTCAGCTAAATGAATAAATATGTAAAATGTAAAGATGAAGTCAGTGTAGAAAATATCATGGACAAAACGTGAATAGTTAAAGATATAAGAAATTTGATGCAAATATGATATGATTATAATGTTATTTTCATTGAGTCTGCGTTTATGATTGGATTCTGATTCTTCTCTCGTTTTTCGAGACAAGCTTAAAGGGGCACGCACACAAATGTAACGATAGGTTGTTCAACTTCTTTAGTGCCAACATAGTTAATAAACAACAGATTCTAATTCAAGTACCTTACTTCGCAATTATATGGTTTGTTATTATATTTAATGTTGTATTCTGCTTTGTTTCATTGCTGAAGAAGCATCTACTTGCTGTTTTGATGGGAGCTAATTAAACCACCGTATGGATAATTTTATCAGTAATCCCAGACATGTTTTCCAAAAATATTATAAAAATGCATGTGTATCAAGTGTAAAATTAAATATAGTGGCATAGAGTAGGTGTTACAACAGCAAAGATTTACAAATCACTACAAAATAAATAAATTTAAATAAATTAGCGAGACAAACCAAAAATAGGATAGTTAAGCTTTGCCCAGTGGGTACATCTCTTATTGCTGACTTTTAAGCATGGATGGTAGATTATATTCAACTTTTTACCCTCGAATACTGCTTATGCTCCACGAGGTGATGCGATTTCAAGTGCCTTATTAAGTTTGTGGTATTTAAATGTTTTGCCTTTAACTGCACTAAACTTTCATTTTACATATTGCAAATTTCATCGGCCACTCTTGTCTCCAATGCAGTAAGTCATTTAGACCACTGACATGTTGAGAGCTTGCTACTTAATGAAAATCAACTCATGGCTCATATTTTACATTGAAATTGTTTTTCTGTATTGGCCATTGGAAAATAGAATGGGACTTCCACCAATCTCATATTTAGGGTGAAAATCGGCCGATTTCGATATTGTATATCGATCGGTTCATCTCTAGATATCAATTCTGACTTCAATCTACTGCCAAAATAAACTAACCAAAGAAAAAACTACATTTGTACTATCGTACTTGGCACTGGCCCACCTTGATTCGCAACAACTTTAATGTGCCTTGTCATAGATTCTGCAACTGTCAGGAATTCTTTTGGAGGAATGCAACTGCATTTGTCCAAGAGAAATTCAAACATTAGGTATTTGTTTCATTTGTGGTGCCAAATGCTGTTCTCAAGCACTGTTTCAGAATCTTCAAAATGGGTTCAGTTGGGTTGAGGTTTAGACAGCCATGGCTTAAGTTTTTACAATGTTTATATTCTGAATGATCCATTCTGTGACCACTCAGGCCCTTATGAAGATGACGTTGTTATGTATTGAAAAGCTTCACCACAGGTGATGCTTAATGGGGAAGCTATTAGTGTTTACCTTGCCCTCTAGAAGTTGGGTGATCCTACAACATGCCAAAAACATCTACTCTTCCCCATCACTCTCACAGTAAAGCTGTCTGTTTCCTTCAAATGTTTCCTTTTGTTTTGGCAGATAGATTTTTTATTTTTGAGGTCCTATTTTTCAACTATGCTTATTTCAGAGGGAGGTAATTTATTCATGGTACAGTAGCTATTCTGAAAATCACTTCCCATTTCACTTGGGTTTTTATATATTGTGTTTTACATTCTGCCAGTGTGACAAGGAACCGCACAGTGGCCAGTCTGAGGAAGCTGTTCTTCTGCTTGCTTGATTATGGACAAGCAAACATATTTAGTCCATGTTTTGACATCCCACACATGTGACTGAAAATAAACTGAACTGCAGTCTGTTAGTGTGGTAAAGCTACAGTACATACACATTGACAGGTTACGGTCCATGAAGTGTAAAGTGGAGTGTGGCACATTGTTTCTGACAGCACTTTTCCAGCCCAGTGCTTGAACACAACCCCTCCAGGCTTTCATAACCTACAGGTTGTAACTTCCAGTTGAGGTTCCGTGGAGAAAACAAGAGTCTATTGTTCAATAATAGGGCTTGTTGGGACCAAAATGGCTGCCCATAAAACCTAGATAAAATAAATAAAATGGATGCGAAGTGCTTTCAGAATTGATAAATCAAAGATGACGCTAAGACCTGATCAGAATGTTATGGTAAAGGATGAACTGAGTGACAAGCTGAGTGGTGTCTTACTGCACTGATGTTTTGACAATGTAGCCTGTCCACATTCCACTCCTCTTTTAGGAAAGTGAGATCTATATATATATACACACATATTTGTAGTATGTGCTGACTGAGATTCAGACATTCAACAGCTTTCGGAGCTAACAATACCAGCATTGATAGTTTAAAGTGTCAATAATTTAGACTGAAGAGCGGCTGTCTTGTCAATTGTTTGTGTATTTCTATACCTGATTGGACTTTTGGATATCTGAGCTGTATTTCTATATCTCAGGGGCTTTGAGGATGGAGAGAGTGGCTTCCACCCTGTACAGGTAAATGCATTCCTGTGTGTCAGTGCTGGACGCACACGTAGCAAACACAGTTATTATACAAACTGTTCTCTACCTTTTAAGGGGAAGTGGTGGGATGCTTGTCATTGACACTGTTGTAAACCATTGAGGGTGAGTGGTTGCTTTATCAGGTGGATAATAATTTTCTGTGGTGGATTGTTTTATAGTTGCTGTCATTTGACAATTTTTTATGAATTTACAGTTATGCTGAACATGAACATTAGATTGTGTTGTCCTTGTTGATTTAAAAATGTGTTATAGGTAAGTACTTTTGATTCATATGGTTTAACAGACTAAGCTTAGGATTACTTGAATGTCTATTTTTTAAGTGCAGATCCTGCATTAAGATGGTTGAAGCATTCTTTGTGCCTAGACTATTTTATTTATTTAAATGTATTTAATTTTAACAGTATTTTTAATTTGTTATATAAGCTCTGCTTATTTTGACTCTTTAAAACATGACATTGACATCTCACGACTTAGAAACAGACTTTCAATCTGAATAATATTTTGGTCTTTTTTGTCTTTTTTCTGTTATGTGAAATGCCTGTTGGATTTGTGTGTTTGTAGACGTGTGGGTGTGTGAGCTAGTTTTGCACTTGTTTCGCTGCCTCTTCACAGAATAAGTGCTTTGCATAGCACGCCAGGAGGCAGTGGGGAGGCGTGTGAATTTGAAAGGGAAATACTCTCTATGGAGTTGATGTCAGCACACACTCTAGACGTGCAGATGCACACGCACTCTTGGTCAGTTACTGCAGGGTTTGTTTCAAGAGATCGGTCTGGATACAGTGTCCAGATGAAAAGACAGATAGCTCTGAAAAAAATAACATTAACTACAACATTAACATTAACTAAGTACAAAATTTCTCTCAAGACTGAATTGTTGTTATTTGTTTTCACCAGGAAATAGGTCACAACCTGGCGTACTGTAGTGTAACATTTTCCGTTTTAAGAGTTATCTCTAATGTTGTGTTGTGTTCTTAGTTCACCTCAAAAATTTAATGGGGGGCAAGGGATACATTGTGGCTTGTCCTACAGATACCTCATATTTATTCAGAAGGTAGATTCTTTAACTAATACGCCCCTCTCTCTTGGTATGTTTTCCAGACTGAAGACAGAAACTCTGGTATATAGTATGAGGCAGCGAAAATAAATGAGTGCTAAACTGCCATACCTGCCAAATGTGTTGCATGTCTGTGTTTTTTGTATGTTTTTATTGCTGTATGTAATACAGAGCTCAACTGTATCAGTCCTTGGTTCTGCTTGATTTCACTGTAGAAATAAAGAAATAAAGAACTAAAATTAAAATATGGTCATAGTTACAGCAGCAGTAATGAATTAGGATGACATTTGCCGTTATAATGTGTAATGACAGTTAAACTTTGCTGAAGGGTACCTGTAAACATTTTCTAGGTCTAAAAATGGATGTACCTCTGAAGAGTCAAACCTGTAATTGTAGCTTTTAAATTCTCTTCTTTTCTACTGAATACACTTGGTTAGGTTTATAGAACACCTGTATCCTAACTTCATAGAAATTGTGAAGTCTGTCAGTCTGTCATCTGAAAAACAAATGTCTGTGGCTTGAAACTGGGATGTGAAAATTTCACTTATCAATGTTAGATTTAAATTGGGGAAACGTTTTGGTTAGCATGCTATGGTTAGTGTCTACAGTGCCTTTAGAAATTCTTTATACACCTTTTAAAATAGTAACTCTGTAATGGCTACATTTTATTGTCAATCCTTGTTCCAGTTTGCTCTTTTATTGCTACATTACGTTGTTACACTTCTTGTAACTGTTCGAATACATTGTTGAAAAATGTTGTTGAAGATTCAGTCACTTGCACTGAATGGGAGCCGTGTTACTTCCAATGTAGTGCCATCTACCTGTACGTTACTACAAACAACACCAGGCTGAGTAAAACATACAGCCACATTGACTGAAATACTGGTAGGACAGTAATACTTAGCGATACTCATTCCTGCTCCCACGAGCCGCCATTCCGTAATTTTCCATCCAACCCCAGTTGCGACTACCCTGAGTTAGCGTTTCATCCATACCATAATCCAGAAAAAACTAAGTGTTGAAAATAGCATGAATATATTGTTGAATCTATTAAAGTGGTAGAAATGTACTTTATACTTAACTGGAATGCATATTATATGAAAGGCACCTAGGAGATTATCCACACAAATTTCTTGGTTTCAATTTCTGCTCTCTCGTCGTGCGTTTCTTCTCTCATGACAAAATGTTTTCTTCTCAAAGTTGCATTTTACGCTCGCAGCTGGTTCTTTGGATTGACGCAGTTCATTACGTTTCGCCAGATGTCATTCATTCCAATGAAGTCCGTCACAACATAGTGGAAATGGAAAGGCCCCCTAGCAGCTGAAGTATCCTTGGAGTGACCATAGACTGTATATATTAATGGACAGAGCATGTGTGATATCACCCATTGGTTTGTGGAGATCTGCTATGAGTCGTTGAGTTTGCTGTTAAAGGTGCAGCCATCTTGGTTGTGGATGTGAAGATTTTAGGTGAGGGAGGAGTAATCTCTCTAACTGATATTAATTGGGATGCTAACTTTGGCTAACGTAACAGTATTTAATACAAATTGTAAACAAAATATCACATTACTTACCGGAAAAACTGAACTTTCGACCCATTTGAGTGTCTTGTCTTACAACCAAACACCTTAGCCATGCCCTAAAACACCCCCAGAGCATATTTTAAACTCAACAAGACCATAATTCAAAACATTAAAAGCATTCTGTATTGCAGAAGACCTAAAATTAGCGATTGAGACCATAAACTCATTATTAAAATGTTTACTGGGTAATTAATCAAGTGAGAAGTGGGTCACTTTCTCATAGACTTTACAGAAACTGACCTCTTTTTGCAACCGCACGTGTCGCCCCCAGCTGGAATTCAGATAGAATGCAGGTTTAAGGCACTTCCACATTTGCATCACTTTGCCAAACCGGATGCTCTGCCCATTAATATACAGTCTATGGGAGTAATGGATCGGATCTGTCATAATTTGATATATTTCAAACTATGCATCGTTTCAGCGCAGGTGAAGTCCATCACGACAACTAGAAGTTAGCAGGCTAGCTGTTTAGGGAGAGTAATTTGACTTGTTTGAAATTACTGAAACAAATTAGAAGAAAAGAAATACAGCAAAAGGCTTTCTTCTAAAAAAATATAGTTTTCATCTCTTGAAGCGAAGTGTCATATTTTACAATCTCCAAAAATGTATGCGATCTCAGACGAGAGGCGCTACAGACTTGGCAATCTTCCGAACAGTAGCAGAATGATATTGTGTGAGTCGAACGAACATTGTAATTGCATACATTTAATTGTGAAAGAGGCATTAGCCTGAATTGCTGTGAACACCTCAACGACATATTTTGCACAGAATGTTTATCTGTGCTTTGTCTGACTTCAAAAAGCAAAGCACTGCCATATTACTGAAGTGGTCATTCCTTTTTAGTCACAATTTCTTAATTTTCCTCTCTTTCTTTCAATTTACTTTTACTATTAATCCGACTCATCTTTCATCCATTAATTCAAAACAGGCTGTCAGTGATGTGCCTGGGCAGTGTGGGCATGTACCTGAAAGTGCCTGCAGTGTTGTTGGCTGATGTTGTTTTATTGGCTGTTTGCGTTAAACGGAAGTTAGCAATGTTTGGCTGGGTTTGTAAAAACAGATAGAAAAAAAAGTTAATTTAAATGTGAAAAATAGAAATGTTGAGCAATTAACTTGGATTACTGGTACATATTTGGTTATTTTCATTCAATTTTACCTATAATAATTGGCTTATTGACAATATCCTACTGGTGGAAGTGCACGGTTACAATCTGGGCCTCTGGTAGTGAGGATAATATTTTTGTGGCCCTCTATATCATCAAATTTGCCCATCCCTGTTATATAGGAACTGTGCATAGAAATATTCCAGTTACAGTCACTGTGCTGAATACATAATGAGAGTTTTCTCAGTTTTGTATTTCTGTTCTGTAGTTTCTGTGAGTGCACATTATGTTTAACAGTTAATGTATGTTATACAACATCCAGCATAACTGTGATGTTTCACCTATTTTTTTACTGCAAAAACAATCTACAGTATACAAAAACATTATCCTTTTAGTAATGATGGGATATATCATCCAAATGTTTAATGTATGCAAATGATTTCTTCATGGTTTTAATTAAGTAAATTGGCTTTTAAAGTGTGTTTTTAGCTCTACTGTCATTACAGAACTGCAATTTTATGCATTTTGACCCCTCAAAGTAAATGATATCTAGCTGTAACTTTTACAATACCAAGGACTGATCAAATACATGGATTATAAAAGATACATTTAAACAATGAATTGTTCCTATTGCATCAAAGAACTAACAACAAACTACATCGGAACTGTAAAAATGTAATTGTCATTTTAAATGTGGGAGTTTATATGTGGAACTTTGTATTACTTATTTTAACATGACATATAGGGATGCTCATATTGACCGTTTAACCGTTAACCGAAAGTAAAACATTTGACCAATTAATACTATCAGTTAAACGGTTTAGAAGTTTTTTATTTTTTAAGTATATATCCTATATTTGTTAAATCACGTGGCGCGTTGACACGCACAACCAGAGCCTGGCGCTTCGTTTTGAAAGGTGGGGAGATAGGTAATGAGGAGCGAAATATAGCTCACACTAAATTTTCAGAGAGGACCGTAATGGTCATTTCAATGGAATGGGTGCACTCGGCAGATGTTGTATAGTTAATAACATAACGCATAGCAAGCGTTATCAAAATTTAGTTTTGTGTTAATGAAATATAGCCCTTATTTGCAGTAGGCCTTCTGTAAGCAACAACCTTGTTCCAAATTTCATTCTATAATTTGACAACTCGGTAAACACTGCATCAAGGCTACTTTCCTTTGATTGACAAGAGAAAGTGAAAACGTTAGCGACAAATTTTCTGCGACAATATTTTGGTTGGTGTGGACTTGGTGAAACCAAACATCGACACAGCTTTAGTGTGAAACTAACTAGTTTCAACGTATCGTTTAGTGTGGACTTTGCACCCGAGTGAACTTGTACGCAAAGCTGGTGCACCCGGAAGCTGTTGTTGATCTGTTCTGTATGCTGTTTTGACATTAAAACAAATCAATGAAAAAAATAGTTTGTATATTTAATGGGTTACAGACACTCGTCAATTTAACTTTTAATTTAAAGCCAATTGAATCTTATAATCTTATCAGTTAACGGTTGATAATCAGATAACGAGTTGCGGTTGTCGGCCGGGAAAATTACCCGAAATGAGCATCCCTAATGACATACTTTATTAGTGATTAGGGTAGGATTTATTTTTATTTTCCAGTCTTTACCAGTGTATTGCTTTGTTTTGTCTACAAGGCAGGGATTGCAGTTCAATAACAGTCATATAACAGTAGATCTGTTCTGTTAGCGTGTGCTTGTAGCACTTTATCCATTTGGAAAGCTGACACACTCCAGACTCCCTCTATCGTTACAGGCCAAACCGGATGCATCTAGTGCTCCAGGGAGGTTCTCCCTTTAAGACGTTATCAAGATTAGCCTGTTTTCATCACAATGGACCTCAATCTCACAGACCATAACACTTGCATACTGTACTGCTTTCCCTTTCAATTTATGTTAATTTCCTTGTGATGATACAGGCTGCGATTGTAATGTAACTAGTAGGTTTGAAACTGGATGTAGAGGTAATGTGATGAAGAATTATGAGCAGCCATTTTCCATTTCAACAACAAGTTTTACAGTGACGTAGTGCTGAGCGATCCAACAACCCAGACAGTGTTTGGCGTGGGAAGAATTGTGGCTTCAGGCCAGAGTGGGGCATACAAGCTGTGTCGAAACGGGTGGTGGTAGGGACAGCTCCAGATCCTTTTCCTTTGAGGAGGTCTATAGCGTTACCGTACATACATTAGTCATGGTCAGACACTACTCTAAAGAAACGTCCTTATGTCAGCGACATCATGTAACTACTGATCAGCCACTAGCTAATGACTCAGAGAGGTCAAACTGTTGTCAGATATTTCATGAACTACTTACATATAACACTCAACACTGAACCTAAGCTATACTTAAACTATACCATACTTATTTAACAATGTAAGAAATAAATGAAAGTGACTTATGTGCTCATAAGTTTGCATACTCTGGCAGAAATTGTGAAATTTCAGCTTTGATTTTGACAATATGACTGTTAATGCCAAATATCTGACAGTTATGTAAGGATAGTGATCATATGAAGCCATTTATTATCACTTTGTTTGGCTCCTTTGTAAACCATAATGATAACAGAAATCACCCAAATATCCCTGATCAATAGTTTACATACCCTTGAATGATTGGCCTCATTACAGACACACAAGGACTGATTATTTGAAGAGACTGCAATTATTTTGAAAAAATGACAATTATTTGGGTTGTTTGCGTCGTAGATTTCCATCCGAATTAGTTATTTTTACACCACTGGAAGTATTTCTCCCCTACTGGGAAAGCAGTGTTTTTGACAGCTCCAGAGAAAGCTGTGAAGATAATACCTGGTAAAAATGACCATCCTTCCAATCTTTGATTTAGGGGATGTCATTTACAGAACTTCCTCCACCTCCCTACTTAAAAAGCTAGACGTAGTCTATAATAGTGCAAATAAGCACATTTGTATATACTGACTTGAACAGTATTATATTTTTTGAATATATTATTCACCAACTGTCATTTGCACTGTTACCATTTGCACAGTCATACTAGTGTTAACTTATTCATTGTATTTACCTGCCACCCTGTATAATAATTCAATCTACCTCTGAATCTCTGATTTCTTTGCATTAATTGTACATGTACTTACATCTACCTCGTTCAATTTTGACTGTATTTTTTTCATCTTTATTCCTTACCCTACCCTTTGCGTAATTCTTGTGTATTTGTATTCTTGTGTAACACTGTCTGTACTTGCACCTTTTTGCTTTATCTTGGCCAGGTCGCCGTTTTAAATGAGAAATTGTTCTCAACGTGCCCACCTGGTTAAATAAAGGTTAAATAAAAAAATAAATAATTTGCTGCTTTCATGATGTTTAAAATACCATAGTTTAGAGTTGTTGTGCAATGCAATTCGACCCAACGCCTGATCTATCATCAAATTTTTGCGGCATTATTTAATTGACAAATTTCCCTGAGGATGCGCCTAACACTATGACTGACTGCCACAGCACCGGCGTCTGAAACGAACTAGGACTGAGGCTATGAGCGCGTGTGAAACAACAAGGACTTGAATGAGGGTAAAATCTGGCGAACCATATTTATTTAATTACAAATAAATCATAATGAATTATGCATAGTAAGTGGATCATGGTTTCTGCGCTGATGAAGACTGATTTATTCACTTTATAACTGTTAAACATCCTCGTTTGCACATCACTACCTGTATGTTTTGGATGTTTTGAAAGTAATGTAAATTAAATTTTTCTTTTTAATATAGAAGAATGTATAAAATATTACAATGTTGTTAAATATGGTAAATAAATATTTAACTATGTCCTAATATTTAGTGTAATATCTTTTAAAAGGTTAATGTTTCTTAAGGTTATTCTTTAGATTTTCCGTACTGGATGGCTTATATTTAGGAAGAAATGGCTAAAAATAAATAATACACGCACACTAATGTGGCTTGAGGCTATTGTGGCTGGCCTAAAATCAGTTCTTTAAATGTCTAAATATAAGCATGACCGAACCTGATGGCACATGTTAACAGTGTTCTGCGTTATTTAGCCTTGTCATAAATGCAGCTGTTCAATACAAAAACGACTTAGCATGTGAAGAAGATGATTGCCTGTGCATGTAGATAAGGATATTGGCATAAAATGAAAAAAATAGACAATTACATTTTTAATCTCAATTATTTGTTTTACAATTAATTTTTAGCAAAATGTTATAATCGTGTCAGCCCTAGTTACAGACACACAAGGTGACACACACAGGTTAAAATGGCAATGGATGCACTGAGCAGTGTATGGACTGAGCAGGCTAGATACTGAGCCCTGGGGAGAAGAAAAGAACTGTCAAAAGACCCACAGGTAACCTCCGGAGACATACAGGCTGCTCTGGAAAAATCCGGTGTGGTTGTTTCAAGGAGCACAATACAACGATAGCGACACGGTCAAGTTGCCAGAAAGAAGCCTTTACTGCACCATTGCCATAAAAAAGACTGGTTATAATATGCCCGCAACACCTTGACATGCCTCACAGTTTTTGGCACACTGTAATTTGGAGTGAGTGCTATGTTTGGAGAGGGATCAACAAGGCCTAAAGTGAAAAGAATACCATCCCCACTGTGAAGCATGGTGGTGGCTCACTGATGTTTTGGGGGTGTGTGAGCTCTAAAGGTACGGGGAAAACTGATGGCAAGATGAATGCAGCATGTTATCGGACAATACTGGCAGACAATTTGCA
This sequence comes from Umbra pygmaea, assembly GCA_016801145.1. Taxonomy (NCBI): domain Eukaryota; kingdom Metazoa; phylum Chordata; class Actinopteri; order Esociformes; family Umbridae; genus Umbra; species Umbra pygmaea. The sequence goes on from JACXGM010016129.1 coordinate 18,473, forward strand.
TTCTTCAGCATGAAAGCTGCGCATGGGATGTTCTTGGACTTGCCAGAAAAACAATGACCCTAAGCACAAGGCCAAGTTGACCCTCCAGTGTTTACAGCAGGAAAAAGTCAAGGTTCTGGAGTGGCCATCACAGTCTCCTGACCTTAATATCATCGAGCCACTCTGGGGAGATCTTAAACGTGTAGGTCATGCAAGACATCCAAAGACTTTGCATGACCTGGAGGCATTTTGCCAAGACGATTGGGCAGCTAAATCACCTGCAAGAATTTGGGGCCTCATAGACAACTATCACAAATGACTGCACGCTTTCATTGATGCTAAAGGGGGCAATACTGTATTGGGAACTGAGGGTATGCAGACTTTGAACTAGGGCATTTTATTATTTTCTTTTTTTCCATGTTTTGTTGTATGAGTGTACCATTCAGTTATGACTCGGAGTTGAATATAAAATTCATGAGATATTAAAATATAATTTTTTAGCCTGTTTCTTTAGAAAACTGTATAATGGGTAACATGGTAAAATAGGGATTCAAATCTAACTGAAGCCATTGTGAAAACCTTAACATAAATGTTTAGAAACTATTATGGTTTGAGGCCTTCTTTATTTAAATATGTATGTTTTTACAATTAGAATGTTACCCAAGACTGTAATGAATGTAAACAATTCATTCTTTTTGGGAAAGCAAAATGGCAACTGAGGTTAGAGGCACAGCTCGCCCGACTGTCTGTGCTCTTCCTCGGTCTCCCTCTTCCTGTTTCCCTGGCTTCTGCTTCCTCCTGTACTGTGAATAAAATAATAAAACACCCCCCCCAAAAACCTGAAAAAAAACAATGTGATATTTTTGCCTCATTGTTTTTGCAACCTGCTCAGAGCTGCTGCTGTTAAAGTCACAATGATCCTGCAAAGAAGCAGCTTGAGATGAACATCCTGGTGAGTTTCCATCCAGGTGGCTTTATTATGAGGCCATCTTTCTAACACCTCGTCTGCAGCCACACTGGATAATTAAGCCATCTTTTCCAGTTTTGACCAGTTATCTCTTTCAACGACTTCACAAGCTCTGCGGATCTTTATTTCACCATAGGGGGTGAAAATAAAGATCCGCAGGGCTGTGATTGTGATCACCAATTGCATCATATAGTGCACAAGATTTGTTTGTTTGTTTGGTGTTTGATTGTTCCAAACAATTTGGCCAGCATCAAGAACTTTTATCGGTTTTATTGCCCAAAAGCCTAATAGAAACCCTGCCCCCACCCACACACACACACACCACTCAAGCAATGTATATATTCCCAATCAAGTGTATTAATCAGTGTGAGGCAACCATTACAACATTGTTACTATTGATCTGTTGTTGTACTGCTCTTAATGCATCTGCCATTAACCAGCTCAGCACTGAAGAGCAGTACTCTACTGGCTGACAGACCCATGTTTAGCGTATATATACACGTCTTTGAGGTCATAATGTCACCAATGATCTGAAGGGGCTAAATCTAGTGCCTCCTAACCACTATACTAGACTCTACACAATACTAGCCACTAAAACAGCCACTAACAGGGGCCGTTAGGTCATAGTAACTTTTTTTCTGCAAAAAGTGTTTGTAATCTCATGTCTTGATAGGTAAAGGTTTGTTGCAATGCTGTGTAATGAAGAACGTAGCTACCTAGGAAATTTGTGTTTACTTGTTTTCCTTTTTTATGTCACGAAAGTAAATTTAGAAAATGTATTATTTACAGTGATGTCCATAACCTAATTTTTATGATTATTTGTCTGTTGAAATAAAATGTTTGAAACACATTAACAGCTTGTAGATTTACGTCCACAAGTAGCCTTCACTAAGACCCATATAAAGATTTATAACTGATTTGGGATTTTGGAGCTTAAACTATGGGTTTGTAACATACGCTAAGCAGTCAGTTTTAGACCATTCAATGGTAACATTTTACATTTGACCCTGAAAGTTTATTTGTGGAAAGCCAGATGTTTTAGCCCCTAGCCAGCAGACTAAGAACGAAGAGAAGTGTTGACCTACAAACTGATTAACATCAACACATGTTGATGTTGTTTGCACAACTTTAGAGTTCGGAGTCCGAAATGTACTATTCAACATTTTTGACGCGTGAGCAATGGTCAGCAATTTGGCATGAACACACTTTTGATGTCATGGCTAGAAGTGAACGGCTAATTTATTCAATATGGAGAGCCGAGAAAAGGTTTTAGACAAATTGACTTCTGAACGAGGGAGACGGCAAATGGGTCTGGCTGATTTAGATGACTTACTTTGATAGCATTGAGCGGTGCGGCAGGCAGA
>JACXGM010016130.1:0-21109 GCA_016801145.1 Umbra pygmaea
TCTCTCCCCCCTCTCTCTCTCCGTCTCCCTTTCATTTCTCCTCTCTCTAAGTACCACTGTATAATCTGGAGGCGCAGCTGGAGCTAGAACCTGTTAGCTTCTGGGTGTGTTTTGTTCTACCACTATCATGCTTCCCTACTAGGCCTAGAGCTAACATCGGATGTTGAGGACCAAAACGTGGAGCTAATCCTGTCTGTGGAGGTCCGGGACCCAGCCACACAATACTGCTGGAAACCGCAAGCTTGCAATCAAACACTAGAGGGACATAATTCTGTCAGCCTGAGGATGCAAAGTGGTGTTTAAGTACAATTATTTTAAAGCTGCACTGTGTAACCTTCCATTAATTTGTCCTGTCAGCCCTTATTTTTCATATACTGTATATATGTTTTTAATGAACACAGGAACAATAAAGAGACAATAACCAATTTCCGAAAGTAAACATTGTTATTATGTGGATAATATTGATTAGTTTCTAGTTAGATATTGTGAACAGTCAATTTTGCTATTTTACTATTGTCTAAATTTTGTATTATTTAAGTTTATATTTATATGTTTTTGTATTGTTTTTTGTTTTCCAAAATGTTACAAAGTGCTGGTTTAAATGCAGTTGGATCCACATTAATAAAGTTTAACTACAGTTGTGCTCAAAAGTTTGCATACCTCTGGAGAATTTGTAATAGATGTACCTTTTTTATAGAAAACATGAGTGAGTACACAAAACAATTTGTTTTTATTTCTCATGGGATTCATATTCAATTGTAGGTCATAACAGAATGGCACAATTATAAAACAAAACATGGCAACAAAGACAATAATGAAATGACCCCTGTTCAAAAGTCTGCATACCCTCAGTTCTCAATACGGTGTATTGCCCCCTTTAGCATCAATGACAGTGTGCAGATTTGTCTTGGCAAAATCCCTTCAGGTCATGCAAAGTCTTTGGTCGTCTTGCAGGAACCGCATGTTTAAGATCTCCCCAGAGTGGCTCGATGATGTTAAGGTCAGGAGACTGTGATGGCCACTCCAGAACCTTCCCCTTTTTCTGCTGTAACCACTGAAGGGTCAACTTGGCCTTGTGCTTATGGTAATTGTCATGCTGGAAAGTCCAAGAGCATCCCATGCTCAGGTTTTGTGCAGAAGAATGCAAATTGTCTGCCAGTATTGTCCGATAACATGCTGCATTCATCTTGCCGTCAATTTTCACAAGGTTCCTCATGCCTTTAGAACTCACCCCTCCCAAAACGTCAGTGAGCCGCCATCGTGCTTCACAGTGGGGATGGTATTTTTTATGCTATAGGCCTTGTTGACCCCTCTCCAAACATAGCGCCTATGTTTGTGACCATAAAGTTATACAGTTGTATGCAAACGTTTAGGCACCCCTGACAATTTCCATGATTTTCATTTATAAATAATTGGGTGTTTGGATCAGCAATTTCATTTTGATCTATCAAATAACTAATAACACAACTGAATACATAGTAATATTTCAGTAGTGAAATGAGGTTTATTGGAAATGGACAGCTTAAATCTCTGCGGTAGTTTTCTAGCCTTTCCCTAAACCAGTGGAGGGCCTAGTGTATGCAGGTTTTTGCTTTTACCTTGTACAAGCCTGATGGAGTAGCTCACTAATTGGTTAGTATCTCCCTTCACCTGGCAGTCTAGGTCCTAATTATGCTCTACTTGAAGGGAAGGACCAAAAACCAGCATACACTAGGCCCTCCATGAAAGGGTTTGAGGACCACTGCCCTAAACCATAATGTTGAACAATCTTTGTTTTCAGGTAATTTGAGAGTTGTTTTGAGGCGTCCATGTTGCCATTTTTCAGAGGAGAGTCAAAGAGAACAACAACTTGCAATTTGCCACCTTAAATACCTTTTCTCATGATTGGATGCACGTGTCTATGAATTTCAAGGCTTAATGAGCTCACCAAACCAATTGTGTTCCAATTAATCAGTGGTAGGTAAATACAGGTTTTCAAAATGACAAGGGTGCCTAAATTTATGCACCCATCTAATTTCGTTTTGATGCATATTGCACATTTTCTGTTAATCCAATGAACCTCATTTCACTACCAAAATATTACTGTGTCCTTTAGTAATTTGATAGATCAAAATGAAATTGCTGATCCAAAAACCCAATTATTTATAAATGAAAATCATTAACATTGTCAGGGGTGCCTAAACTTTTGCATACAACTGTATAACTTTATGGTCACAAACATAGGCGCTATGTTGTAGGTGTATGTAGGTGTGTTTTGGGGGTAAGATGTAATAAACCAATCCGAGTGTCATCTCCCATTCCCTTTAAGAGCCAGATGTGTTTGTACCTTGGCACATTGCAATTAGGATGGCAGATTTGCACTTTAATATTTTTAATCTTTTGCATGTTTGTGTCCTGCTGCACTTCCCTGTGTGTGTGTAACCAGCATAGTGTGCACGCGCTGTTCATAAGCCTTGGTGCATTTGACTAATTTGCTGTTAAAATAACAATGACATGCTGTGCTATTGACTTTAACACCATGTTTTTGTTGGTCAATGGCGTGATCAATTTCCAATGCCTCAAGATAGCACTACGCCAAGAATTATCCTAATCACACCTCCCTGTAAGACCAACACGCCCATGGGCGCAAAGATGGGTGCAGGTGCATTTGCTAATTAAACACTGCAGACCCTGGATGGAAAATTGACAACTGCGTCGGTCTTAAACTAGCAAAAACACTTACATTCGGGCTTTGCGCTGCGATGTGCCGAGTGTAAGATATGCTATTTGTCCATTGTTTATTTCTAGAGAAACACGACAATGTATAAAAGGTTCCATTGCCTTGTATCTCACGTTTTGACCGCGTAGCAGTCGTTTTTGTAAAAATAGGCTAACGATTGTGTCATAATCACGCAACTTTCGGTCGCACGGTAGAGAAATTAACGTAGAGTCAGGAGAAGCTTGCAGGCAATCGGGGGGACGAGGAGGCATACAGTCAAAATGACAAAATAATTAATCTGAATACTTACCAAAAGTTGCTGCTGGTCCTACGCTCATGGACAACTACTCACGCAAGATTCGGAATGATTCAGATTTCTCTTGGCACAGAGATGAATTACAACTTTCAGACAGGTTGCTCACGTCACATCTATGTTGTCACGCTCAGATTGAGTCTGCGCAGTATGCTCAGGCATCACCGGAAACAGTCTGATCTCACAGAATTCCGTGAAATGAACACGGACCAAAATCAGTGGCAGTTTCACAGAATGACAGAAAACTCAGTGAAATGAACACAGTCCAAAATCCGTGGCAGTTACACGGAAGCGCAGAAAAGTCCGCGATGGGCACACTGAAATGATAACTTGTTGATTTCACTGAATTCAGTAAGGCCTTGTTGTTAAATCAATCTAAGCCTAACCCTAACCTTAACCACTCAGAAACCTTTCTGTTAACCCCATGTAACATGTATTATGTCGTAATGTATTGTTTGTAACCATGGTGACAGTGCAGAAAAATGATTAAAAAGCACATTTGCAACATGTCTGCATCGCGCTGGAATAGAAATCAAAATAAATGCAGTGTCCGCCTGGATTTGAACTCGGAATCTCTGGGATGTGAGTTGCATGTTTATACAAAATCTACACTATTTACACATGCATTATGTGATTCTGTGAAATTGTCACGGATTTTGAAGGGTCCGTGTCCATTTCACAGAATTCTGTGTGATCACGTCGCCGGAAAAGTGCTTCTAATTGACTTCAATTGGCCTCCGTCGAAATGTATGGAGTCGTTCTAGTCATTTTATATACTGTCATTGGCGTTTTATAGACAACCACTGCTGGAAACACAGCCACACAGAGCTGCATACAGAGAGTAGATACATCTTTGAGGAGAGAAGGTGTAAGCTAATGCTATGTCCACAACCAGTACTACCCACCAACTCCACTCACCAGATATGGACTCTGGAATGTTCTGGTGACTGGTGGGAATATATTGTTGACAATTCCACTGAAGTCAGCACAGCTTATTTAAATTGGAAGGGATGGCATTCATTGATTCTACAAGTTCAAGGTATATATTTTTTAACAATTTTATAGCTACAAAAATGTTTAACCAAACCTGGAATGTTTTACAATGCTAGCAATGGCCTGTTCAGGTTGGTGATAATTCACTGTTGGTAAAATGTAATGCCAGTATATTGTGACTGACTGGTAAAATATATTTTTATATTTCAGGTTCACAGTCATCAAGCGGGCACAATGTCAGTGTTCTAAGGAACTCTAAGCTTATTCTTGTGCTGAAAATGGGGCTCTCCTGCCAGAGCTAGGCCTCATCTCTCTGTATTCTTCATAAAAACATGACAAAATCAAGTAATTAGGATGTACAGTACTACTCAATCCATGTGATACCATAGGATATTCTGTTTTACAGGACATGACTGAGTTAATACATGGTGTTTGAGTCCCGTTGGCTATTCTCAGTGATGCAGCCTACCCAATGCTTCTGTGGTTAATGAAGGCCTACCCAGACAACGGGCACCAGACACCTGAAGAAAAACTCTACAGTAGTGCCTGAATGAAGGTTGAGGGTGCCTTCGGTATGCTGAAAGAAAGGTGGTGGAGCTCACTGAAACGGATTGATGGACACATAAACAAAGTGCCAAATACTGTGGTTGCCGGTTGTGTCCTTCACAATCGTTGTGAGATGTTTCTTGAAGATCCAGTGGCAGCACTGGCTGAAGAGGACATACTGTAATGGAGCAGCAGGAAGAGGTCATACTGTAATGGAGCAGCAGGAAGAGGTCATACTGTAATGGAGCAGCAGGAAGAGGACATACTGTAATGGAGCAGCAGGAAGAGGACATACTGTAATGGAGCAGCAGGAAGAGGTCATACTGTAATGGAGCAGCAGGAAGAGGTCATACTGTAATGGAGCAGCAGGAAGAGGTCATACTGTAATGGAGCAGCAGGAAGAGGACATACTGTAATGGAGCAGCAGGAAGAGGTCATACTTTAATGGAGCAGCAGTGATGTCTGTTCTGCTAAATTGTAAACAGCATATCATCAGCCATTCTTACTTGTACAGTCCTGTGCTCTACCATTGTGTAAGGCATATGTCTAAATTTTAATAGCACTTGTGAATATTTACAAAACACATCGTGCATAATATTGGCCATAGAACATGTAGGGGGCTTTCAGCCAGCCATTCTCCCTTGCTGGGTGAGATACGCAGTCAGAGACCATCAGAAACCAAGGACAGTGGGAATCTAAATACATATAGTAGACTTTACACATGGTTCTTATTTCCCTTCTTCAAATTATCATGACAATTGTTAAAATCTAGCTCCTGGTAAGGAGGGCGACCTGACACCCCACTGCTCAAGGACTCCCAGAGGTTCACTTATACTGGGGGACGTAACAGCAATACCGTTAGATATGTGTCAAATTAGTGTGACAATACATTTTGTCCATATTGCACAGCCCTAGGACACATGTTCTTAACTTGTGAACTCAGCTGCAATTAGTTAGGAACACACAACATTTACTGCAGGAAATGTCATAGGGCTGGGCAATATAGACGAAATATACCTTTTTTTGGTTACACACACAATAAGACAATAAACCATGCTTTTATGTAAAGAAACACACAATCTTTTTTTTGGGTGGGGCCAGTACAAATTCAGTCCTAGACAGTAAATCTTCGACCAACGGGGCAGTGAGGAAATAAAAGTGAACATTGGACCCTGTGCGTATGCTGGGGGTATTTCAGAAAACGAGTTCAGCGTTACTCTGAGTCAGTTACCATGGCAACATACTCTGTGAACTGCTCGCTAGCAGGTTTTACACCACTAACCCTGAGTGTGTCCTACTCAGACATCTGAATGTAACTGAACACAGACATTTGAATGTAACTGAACACAGACATCTGAATGTAACTGAACATAGACATCTGAATGTAACTGAACACAGACATCTGAATGTAACTGAACACAGACATCTGAATGTAACTAAACACAGACATCTGAATGTGTCAGGCAGGGTGTGCCCTGTCCTCAAGGGACCTGTTTATTTTGAAACACAAATACAATGGGGGAAAAACTGTGGTCTCTACTTAGTAAAATGAAGTCAACTTTTTGCATAGAGGTTTTTCATATCCTTGTGTTTGCACTTAACTCAGGGTTGCTTCAACTCAAGAGTTGGCTGAACTAATTTTTACCACCTGTTCTGAAACATCAACAAGATTTTGACAGCTTAGTCAGTCAACACAGAGTTGTGGTTTCAACTCAGAGTTTGTTAACCCTGTTTTCTGAAATCCCCCCGCTATATACATGTTGTTGAATGCCAATGTCTTGTAGTTCCCCTGTTATCGCCCATGCTGCTTCCAGATCCAGCCGGCGACACTCAATGTTACACACTATCCAGCTCATGGAGCTTCATGTCTCTGTGTCTCCTTTTCTCTCTCAGCTTGTACTCCAAAGTGTCCGTGACTGGTCCAAGGCTTTGGGCTGCTGATAGATAGGCGGTGGTCACTGGAGGACTGGATGGGGTCTTGGCCAGAGTCTGAGGGAGAGATTGTAGATTAACCAAGTTATCAAAGTGAGTTACTTTGTTAAAATAGACCAATAGTTAAAATAAATCAAAGTGACTAGTTTGCACAAGAATTAGGTGGGTTTAGTTCTCAAGACAACACAAACATGTAACAGCTGGAATAGCATTTCAGTTGGATGCACTGTGATGTATCATGTGGCATCCCTGTATGAAGCTCAGTAACATGGTATACTGACCAACATGTCAGTACAAGGGGTCTTTTTCTTGGCTCAAGGAGGGTCTAAAATCAGGCAAAGGGATGTGTTGATGGACTGGGTGGTGTCACTGCATGCATCCTGGCCAGAGTCTGTGGTAGAATTTGTAGATGATCAAAGTTACAATATAGATCAATATTGCCTGGTTATCACAAGCATAAGGTTGGTGAAAGTTTTAGGAAATTTGCCAGTATAATTCTCAAGATAGCCCAAACACTTTTCAAATTCTATCCTATGTAGTTACATATCAATAGACCAATACCCTGGTCAGCCCATGCCTAAATGCAAAGAAAACCAAAAATATATGCTATTTTCAAGATATCAGAACCTAATTTTGGAAGTCCCGAAAAATACTACCCTAAACGGTTTCTTTTATAAAACGATTTGTCTGTCTCATCAGCATAGAAAGACATTAATGCTAGCAAAATACAGGGCTCAGCTGTCGAAGAGACATGGATGTCAGTTGATTTTCTCTGTCTAAAGAAGGGTAAATTAATCTGATTACCACAAAAGATAGTTAGTTGGTAATCTAAACAGGTTTTATATAACCACTAGTGTAACTAACGATCACGTTGTCAGTTAAGACATCGGTTAGTTCTGTGGCATTTGTAACACACAATCTATGGTAACACACCGCTAGCGAGGTAAAGTTAGTATTATAATAGACATTGGACATTCAGTGGACTTTCGTTTTTTCCCCTGCCAATAGAAAAGCTATTAAAGGAAGCGTTCCATGAATATGAAATGTCCCTGTTCTGAATAAGGGAAGAAAAACCTTCAATCCACCACTTTCATTTTTTCTATACTTTCATTTAAAGATTTTGATGTTTTTATATATTTGATTTTGAAGAAAGAAAAAAAATGTATAGCGCCTACAAAATGTTAGTGGTAATGATAAAGACCATATACAGTGCATTGCGAAAGTATTTGGCCCCCTTGATCATTTCGACCTTTTGCCACATTTCAGGCTTCAAACATAAAGATATAAAACTGGAATTCTTTCTGAAGAAGCAACAACAAGTGGGACACTATCATGAATTGGAACTAAATTTATTGGAAATTTCAAACTTTTTTAACAAATAAAAAACTGACAAATTGGGCGAGCAAAATTATTCAGCCCCTTTACTTTCAGTGGAGCAAACTCTCTCCAGAAGTTCAATGAGGATCTCTGAATGATCCAATGTTGACCTAAATGACTAATGATGATAAATAGAATCCACCTGTGTGTAATCAAGCCTCCGTATAAATGCACCTGCTCTGTGATAGTCTCAGAGGTCCGTTGAAAGCAAAGAGTGCATCATATAGAACACGGAACACACCAGGCAAGTCCGAGATACTGTAGTGGAGAAGTTTAAAGCCGGATTTGGATACAGAAAGATTTACCAAGCTTTAAACATCCCAAGGAGTACTGTGCAAGTGATAATATTGAAATGGAAGGAGTATCAGACCACTGCGAATCTACCAACACCCAGCCGTCCCTCTAAACTTTTCGAAGACTTTTTGAAGATATTTCTTCCCTTATTCAGAACCTGTACTTTTCATATTACTGGAATGCTTCATTTAATAGCTATTTGCAGGTGGAAAAACGAATGTCCACTGAATGCCCAATGTCATTATTAAACTAACTTTACCTCGCTCACACAGCTAACTATGAATCCAAGCTAACAATGACTGGCTAGCCACTGCAGTTCATTTTGGACCATTTCAAGTTTACACAACAACCAATAGAGTCCTTAACAATATTAGTTTTTTCAATTTTTTTTAATTGGTCAGTCTAGATTGAATCTAATGTAGAGTAAAAAAAGCCCTAATTGCAATTTAAAATGCCATAGGTCTGGGAAATTATCCTTTAATGCCATTGTAAACTGTGTGTCACCTTGTGTGTAAGTAAAAAGGCCAAACATTCAACGGTATGTAAGCTGTTGATCAGGGCAAGATGACAGTGTAGAGCACTAACACCTACAGATTACAGTTTTAGAGCACTAACACCTACAGATGACAGTGTTAGAGCACTAACACCTACAACCACTTGGCTGGATGATGACTGTCTTGTTGTTTTGCAATTTATTTTCTATTGACCGATTTTTCTTGTTCTCCCCTGGTATTTTCTTGGTGTTCTATGAAACGATCATAAGCTACATTACTACTTTATTTACTGGCAACCCCTTGGTTTGTCCTAGAGTAATTGATCTGGCTAATCGTAGAGATAGCAACATAATTAGTGAGGGAATGCGCACATCTTACTCCATCTGACTTATTCACAAAGGCTAATTGATTTCATTTCACCAAGGCAAATCTGTTCCCTTTTGAAGATGGGTCATTAAATCAAGGAACCTTTTCCCAGCAGTCAAATCTGCTACACTGCATCTTCTGTTGGTGAAATAATTTATTTACATTGCACCTATGGATTTGTTTCACTCGTTTTATACCAAATTGGCATTTATCTACACATTGATCCTTAGATAAAGTATTTACAGTAGCAGTGAATCTCACTGTAGAGAAATGTATGGGTACATACTGTACCAAATCTCATACAATTTGATAAATAGTGAACTCTTTAACATTAAAACCATAGGGGAAAAGGGTGCCATTTGGAAAGCACTGTCCCTGTGATAACATTAGCTTACGACCCACCGTGATAGGTCAGCAAATTTAATTAGACCTGATAGAGACCATGTAGAGCTTCACAAATAGTAAATGAGGCACATTAATATCTGGTCTTATCTGGTTAAATAGGCTCCAGTGTTAATGAGCAATCACCAGCCCTTAATTCTGTCTTAATTAAGCAGCATTCACCCACTTCTTAAATGTAATTAAATGCCACTTGAACCATTTAATTGTGACTGTGCTTAAATTGTTTTGTACTGGTGAAGTGAATTATACTGTCATTGAGGTGGACGCTGTTCAAAGGGTTTCTTCAGAGGAGTGTATCTGAGTGTAATGCCTGTTCATTAATTTACAAATCAATTTTGATAACAGGACTTTATTAGAGAACTTAATTCCGTTGAATTTGTCTGTGCGCTCACATAACCGTTCAGTGTTTGCGGCCACTCGTGGTAGATTACGTGACAAACGTCATCCTCAATACACAACTGAGCAGAAGAGCAAGCAAAATAAATGGTCAAATGAATTACACAGCCGTACAATCAATTGTCTTTTTATGACCCTCAATTCAACTCGATCCTCTTCGGGAAGATGGAGTGTAAAGAGAGAGCACATAGGCAGGCAGAGAAGAGCGAGCGTTAGAGCTGGAGAATCTGAGCTTTATATATAGTGTGCGCTGTGTCTGGTCGATGCCAGCGGCCCCAGACGTTCCTCTCTGCTTGTTAGTGTGCCAGGACCTCAGCAACACCTCTGTGCGGGTCTCCCTGATCTCCTCCCGCGCTGGTCATGCCAGGCCAGGGGTTACACACAGCCAATTTACACTGACGCACATTCAACTTGTCAGCTCACAGTTGCTGCGTGAGAAATAATTACTTGTCGAAGCATCTGTGTTTTTCACCCTCCAGAACGGAGCAGCCGAGCTCAACACGAACACTGCAAAGGCACAAGGCAGCTTTGAAAGGGTGCCGCTTTCTAAACAGCACCCTTTGACCAAAGTAGTGCACTACTTTCACCGGAGCCCCCCAGAGAATACGGTTCCATTTTGGGACTCACACTGTAAGAGTAGTACACTGTGCCCCCAAACAAAAGTAAGCCACAGAAGGGACCACCTGGTGAAAAGTTCCCCGAGCGATATACCCACCCATCTCAGCCAGGGCCTAATTAGAATAATTGCAGGGATTGTCTAACAGAGAGGATCATGGGAAGACCTGAGGTGGGACAGGAGAGGACATGGTTACACACAGTTCACCAGCAGCTGAGAGGTGGTTTAGATAATGAGTTAGATTGTGAAACAGGATATGAAGTACATTCAATTAAGACCTTTAGTTGATTTAGGAGCGGCTGTTTGTCAAAGGCCAGTGTCAGGAACCAGATACAATACTTTGTTAAGAGGGTTTACAGTGAATGTTCTCCTGTTCCATGTGTGAATTGCAAAAGCGTATTAGGCTGCATTCACTTTAGCTTGGAAGCATTATAGACCATATCAGATGTTGATGAAAATTTTTTACTGTTACTGAAATGCTGCAAGACTAAAAATCTGTCAACATTAATCTTCACAGCAAAACCACAGCATTAAACTATAATTGTTGTGCAATCAATGTTTTATGACTACAGCACTATACTGTTTGCACTGATCCCAGCTGAGTTCCAGGAGATCCTGAATCACGTGAAGTGTAACCATTTACACGTGATATTAATTACTCTGCTCTTTTGTCACAATAGCCAATGCATTTTGATATACTGCATCATTTATTTAGTTAGAGAGGAGACTGTAGATTTAGCCATGCGGATAGGGTACTGTTGTATCAGAAGAGGCCAGCTTAAAGGAGAATTCTGGGTGATTTCAACACGTAGCTGTGTTGTTAGGAAATATGGAGTGCTCTCAGTATCGAGAAAACTCAAACTCTGAGTTGGCTGATTTATCACAACTTATTTGCATTTCTATCACATCTACTGCAGTCAGATTTGCTGTGTTCACTCTGAAGGAATCACTGCACTTCGCTATGCACTTTTAATGACATTTTGAACATGTTAAGAGGCTAAAAGCACATTTTAAAACTTGACCCGTTTCAGCGTAATGGGTGTAATCTGGAACAGGAGGATAACACGGTGTAGGTAACACAGATTATTTGAGTTTGTCTCGCTACTGACAGCACTCCAAATTTCCTAACAACACGGTAAGTGTTAAAATTGCGCGGAATTCTCCTTTAAGAGAGCTACTGGGCTGCTGTTGATTGTTGCTGTCCTAATGGCACCCCGTTACAGTGCATCCGAAAAGGATTCACAGCGCTTCACTTTTTCCACATTTTGTAATGTTACAACCTTATTCCAAAATGGATTAAATTCATTATTTCCCAAAATTTTCTACAAACAATACCCCATAATGTGAAAGAAGTGTGTCTGAAATCTTAGCAAATGTATTAAAAATAAAAAACATAAAAAGCACATGTACATACACTAAACAAAAATATAAACGCAACACTTTTGTTTTTGCCCCCATTTATATGAGCTGAACTCATAGATCTAAGACTTTCTATGTACACAAAAGGCCTATTTCTCTCAAATATTGTTCACAAATCTGTCTAAATATGTGTTAGTGAGCACTTTGCCGAGATAATCCATCCACCTCACAGGTGTGGGATATCAAGATGCTGATTAGACAGCATGATTATTGCACAGGTGTGCCTTAGGCTGTAGGGCCACACGTTATGTACATAGTTACCATGTCATGGATGGATTAATTAAGTGCTTATATACATGACTGTATTTCAGGAACTTATGTTTATGTGCTCCAGTGTTTATATGCAGTTTAGATTTTGTGGCCAGAACTTACCACACTTTTTTTTGTGAATTTGTGTGTGTCAGTATCTTCAGTAAAGTATACAAACTCTACATATTGCCTGATCTCCCTTCCTCCTACACCCAGCAATTGTGACAGAATGAACCGCAATAGTAAAGGGAGGAACTCAAGACAAAAGAAAGGCATACAGACTTCGCTCGTTCTTCCCACTATTGTCATGGGAGGGGCGCAGCTGGCAACAGAGTCGCCCGAAGAGGAATTCCAGTGGCTCAGTACCTTTTTTGGCTACACCCTCCCAATGTGGCCATGGGAAGATTATCACCAACGCATGCCAACCATGCCAGAGCCCTGGGAGTATTATTTTTATGGCGAGGATCTAGGCCTGTATTCTGATGAAGAGGACTTTGAAGACGAGGACCGGGGGTTCCCCAAGAATACTTTCAGGGGTGCTATGGGGGCAGTGGTGTTCCTGTATTACCACCTGGGGACACCACACCTCCCCCGAGAGACCTCTGCTACAGGCAATTTCTGGGGGGAGAAACGGGAGGAGCAGTCATATCGAGCAGCTGTAGCCTCACAAGCGGATAGCAGGGCTCCGGGTGTACCAGCACTCAACACCATGGTGGGTATATACTGACATTCCACCACCCCTGGACCCTGGTGAGACCCGTGAGATAATGCTACAGTATCTCATGGCTAACTACGAGGAGGAGCAGGCCAAGGAGATGCAGGGGGCCGAGGAGACGCAGCAGGCTGAGGAGACGCAGCAGGCCCGAGGAGACGAAGCAAGGCCGAGGAGACGCAGCATGGCCAGGAGACGCAGCAGGCTGAAGAGACAGGAGATGAAGCAGGCCAAGTAGATGCAGCAGGCTGAAAAGACTGCGAGAGGCTGTGAGCCAGGGAGCTAAGCCACAAGAGGCTACACTGCTAGAAGCTATGCTATCGGAGGGTGAGGAACTGCAGGCTGAGAAGCTGACTGCAGACCTGCTTACTGAGCTAGCTACCATCCAGACAAAGGAGCTAGCTGCAAACCTGCCTACAGAGCTAGCCTACATCCAGACGCCAAAGTTAGCTGCCAACCTATTTCCAGAGCTAGCCTATGTCCAGACGCCGGAGCTAGCCAATGCACAGCCACAGGAAGTAGTCACCATCCAGCTTCTGGAGCTAGCCACTATTCAGCTTCGGGATCTTGCCACAGGTCGCTTCCGGGGCATGCCACTGTTCAGCCTCCGAAGCGAGCCACTACACTGCTGCCGTCTTCTGGGCCTACACCAGCACTGCTCGCTACTAGGCCTACAACAACGCTGTCATCTTCTGGGCCCACAACAGCACTGCTCTCTCCTGGGCCCACAACAACGCTGTTCTCTCTTGGGCCCAGACAACGCTGTTCTCTCCTGGGCCCACGACAATGCAGTTATCTCCTGGGCCCACATCGGTGCTGCCCTTTCCTGGATCCACTACAGCGCTGGGGTCTCCTGGGACAGTGGTTTGGGGGTCAGTGACACCACCGTTGCGGTCTGCCAGACTGCCTCTGGAGGACCATAACGCCACCATGCTGAGATGGTTGCCATCCCATAGACTGACAATGGACTCATGCTCTTGAGTTCTGTTTATTTATAAGTGTACCTAATATTATGACCTGTGCTATGCACTGTTTTTTTCTGTTGTTATGAGGTGCTTTTTGTAACTTTGGCGTCCTCCCCTGGATGCCAGGAGCTTTAATATAGTAATTTGGCTGATTGCTGATTGTGCACAGCCAGTGTGATTAGTCCCTACACTCACCTAATGGATTATTAGGAACACCCGGTCAATTTCTCATTAATGCAATTATCTACTCAACCAATCGCATGGCAGTTGCTTCAATGCATTTAGGGGTGTGGTCCTGGTCAAGACAATCTCCTGAACTCCAAACTGAATGTCAGAATGGGGAATTTTGAGCGTGGCATGGTTGTTGGTGCCAGACGGGCCGGTCTGAGAATTTTACAATCTGCTCAGTTACTGGGATTTTCACGCACAACCATTTGTAGGGTTTACAGAGAATGGTGTGAAAAGGGAAAAACATCTAGTATGCAGCAGTCCTGTGAGTGAAAATGCCTTGTTGATGCTAGAGGTCAGAGGAGAATCGTCCGACTGCTTCAAGCTGATAGAAGAGCAACTTTGACCGAACTAACCACTCGTTACAACCGAGGTATGCGGCAAAACATTTGTGAAACCACAACACGCACAACCCAGGCAGATGGGTTACAACAGCAGAAGACCCCACCGGGTACCACTCATCTCCACTACAAATAGGAAAAAGAGGCTACAATTTGCAAGAGCTCACCAAAATTGGACAGTTGAAGACTGGAAAAATGTTGCCTGGTCTGATGAGTCTCGATTCTAAGTCAGAATTTGGCGTAAACAGAATGAGAACATGGATCCATCATGCCTTGTTACCACTGTGCAGGCTAGTGGTGGTGGTGTAATGGTGTGGGGGATGTTTTCTTGGCACACTTTAGGACCCTTAGTACCAATTAAGCATCATTTAAATGCCACGGCCTACCTGAGCATTGTTTCTGACCATGTCCATCCCCCTATGGCCACCATGTACCCATCCTCTGAAGGCTACTTCCAGCAGGATAAGGCACCATGTCATAAAGCTCGAATCATTTCAAATTGGTTTCTTGAACATGACAATGAGTTCACTGTACTAAAATGGCCCCCACAGTCACCAGATCTCAACCCAGTTGAGAATCTTTGGGATGTGGTGGAACGGGAGCTTCGTGCCCTGGATGTGCATCCCACAATTCTCTATCAACTGCAAGATGCTATCCTATCAATATGGGCTAACATTTCGAAAGAATGGTTTCAGCACCTTGTTGAATCAATGCCACGTAGAATTAAGGCAGTTCTGAAGGCGAAAGGGGGTCAAACACAGTATTAGTATGGTGTTCCTAATAATCCTTTAGGTGAGTGTACATGCCCTGGTACCAGGGGAAGGCGCGGTTCATAGTTTAATGTGCTAATGACTTCACGTTGCTGTTACTCCTGTAGGGCCACACGTTATGTAAATTGCTACCATGTTATGGATGGATTAAGCAAGTGCTTATACATTACTGTATTTCAGGAGCTTATGTTTATGTGCTCCTGTGTTTATATGCAGTTTAGGTTTTGTGGCCAGAGCTTGCCACACTTTCCTTTGGTGTGAAAGCTCTCATGAGTTATATTGTGAGTTTGTGTGTGTCGGTATCTTCAGTAAAGACTACAAACTCTACATATTGCCTTGTTTCACTTCCGCCTACACCCAGCAATTGTGACAGCTGTGAATACTTTCCGGATGCACTGTACCCATATAATACCCTGCTATTGACTATTCTGATGCGTAGTGGAGTAACCTGGGTATGGATAACACAAGCTGATCATGTAGAGAAATATACAGTGTGTGTGTCCAGTTTCCTGGATCCATGTTTGGACACTGTGGGCTATAACCCACTTTCCGTGTTTCTCCTGTCTAAGCAGTTTGTTGTCCTTGTATGGTTGTGCCGTGCTACAGTGACCTTCCTCTGCCCAGCCTCACTCACGCTGCAGTGCACACTGTCGGCTCCATGGTGGCGTCCCCTGGGGCCTGGGCGCCCGGGGGGGGGCCCTCTGTGTGATTATCACCAACGCGTTGTGCAGAAACCCCCATAAGTCCACACGAGTGCACACACAAAATCCTTCTTCCCCAGAGAAAGGGTTCCACCCGGACCAAGCATGAGAACAGTAGTTGTGTTTATTAATACGGATCCCTGGGTCGACCACGCAGCCCTACTCTGCGGTAGGCTAGGCTCAGCAAAGCAGGGGTGGGATGCTTCAGACACGCTGCAAGATGAGTCAGTGAGTTGTGATGGTCATAGCAACACCAGGGCAGTGGTTTTTGTTCCCACACAATATACTGAAAATGTGTCACTGAATGTGTCACTGTCAATGATGACCGTTCTGTAAATGGCTTGGGATGAAAAAGCATCTGCTAAGTAACCATAATGAAAAACGTGTTGTAGTGTAGAGAAATCTGTGCTTTGTTTGATCACCATCTTCCATGTCAAGTCCCATATCTGCCGAGCTCCAAAAAGAGAGCTGGTGCTTGTTTGATGTTTATTCTAAAAGTCTAAGCATGTATCCCAAGTGGCACACTATTTCCAATATACTGCACTACTTTTGATCGGAGCAGTTAGGAATCTGATCAAAAGTAGTGCACGATGTAAGAAATGGGGCACCATTTGGCACACAGGCAGCCTAAGCAAACAGATTGACAGCAAGGTGGGCCGAGTCTTAAAATAGAAAACTGGGTGAGAGTTATTGTAGTCACGGCAACATTGATGAGGTCACAGTCCAGATGTTAGCCTGTAGAAACACCTGAGGAGCAAAAACTGCCATTGTTAGTACTTAGCAGTGTAATAATTAAAGTTTCCTTAAACAAACAGATGCTGATTACCACATAACGTATGGTTGCTGTCTCTCCATTCCTTAGAGCTCATAAATGACATCTACAAACTGAAAAAAAATATCATGTTTCTTTACTTGTAAAAAAAAACCTTAGGCGCGGTATTCATGGAAAGTCGTTGGCAGTTGAAAAATTGCATTTGATGTGTTAATGTATGCTCAGACTTTACCATTAACAGACACTTCCAACATTGCAACAAGAGTAATTCGATATTTTTCCAATTTCAGTGTACAGTCATGCGCGCGCACACACACACTTACAAGCTGGTCGAAAGTGTAAATCCATTACTCATATTACAATACCTGTTTACACTGTGTTCGTACATGTGTGCATGTTTTAAGGCCCATTTAATAACCCATTGACAGTCACACCATACAGATCCACATCTTCATCTTTTACACCTCTCCCATACAGTGTATTCCAAAACGGATGGCTTTTTTCCGGGCCATTTTAATTAGAGCTGTGAAAATGGCTCTAACAATGGGAGGAGTAGAGGAAGAGGAGAGGAAGAGGAGAGGAGGAGGAGGGCACAGTTACAGTGTGGTAGTGACACGCCGGGTCTTTATGAGCAGGGAAGTGTTCATTCATCATTGTCTCTTGGGACAAAGGGAGGAGAACCTGTGGAGCATGCTAAGAGCTAGAGTGGCCTAGCCTCACCATGGCTGTCTGGAATATATTACCTCACAACGCACAACTCAACACCACAATAATGAGCTACCCAATGCATGGCGGGGTCATAAATCACACCCTATCCCTTATCTAGTGCACTGCTTTCGTCAATAACTTATGCCCTAAGGGAATAGTGTGGGATTTGGAATGCATTCCTGATGTTTAACCCCTACCCACCTCACCTGGCATTGTTACAGTCACTTTAACTACAATGCGATAACTAGTTTACATTACATACAGTGCCATGAAAATACATTTCACCCCATTTCCACAATTTTTTACATATTTTCTTTTTACAAGGAAGGTTATCAGATTCTAAAACTAATAATAAATATCTAACCTAATAGTAATAAATAAAGGAATCTAAGTGAGGCAACAATACTATTTGCGTACTATAGATTATGTAATATCCAACAACCTGTAAGAAAATGTTTACAGTATGCTAAATAACTGGATGTAACCACTTCAGATGCCATGCCAAACAAAAGGCTCACTATAGTTCATACTGTACACTCTGTCATATCACTTTGGAGGAACGGCTGCCCACCCTTACATGCAGAGCTGCTTTTACACAGCTTCATTTGTGGGTTTTTGAGCATCGACTGCTCGTTTTAGGTTCTACCACAAAAAAAGACTTGCCCTTAGGCGCTTAATGTGTGGCTTTTATGCCAGCGTAATGTCCTGTAGATTTTTGTTTGTGTTTTCAATATTTGTCTTGCTCAAATATATTTTTGGGAAGATATAGGACCTGTATTAAACAACGCTATAGGAGATGTTTAGGCTAGCCAAAGATGAAGCATAGCTAGGTCATGGCACAATCAAGATTCAAACTTGTTACTACGAAAGAGTCCAGGTTTATTTTAATCAATATTAAGTTTTGTTAAATATCTGATGAAATATGAAAAAAGATAATATGAATGGGGTCACATATTTCTTGACGTCATGGTATTACATTGACAGACCTTGTAGACATGTATAACAAACACCATTACACACATGTCCTCTCCCCATGTCACCCCACCCGCGCTGACAGCTGCCCACCGCACCGTCAGAATGCAAGCGTTAGACTAGAAAGCAGAACTCTGATACAAGCTTTGTCCCATGGCGGCCATTTTGATTTTGTGTGTCTATTTACTCCTCATAACAAAGGCTTTTTTCCAGATGGGTGGGGGCTACACTAATCAGGCTTAGTCAGGAGCAAGGCCTCTTATCAGCCACTGTCAGACCTCTGGGGATGTCTGCCAGCTTGTGAATAGGGGACGGATAGATAGGACCAGGAACTTGTCTCAGACCAAATTAAATCGAGATGTAACCAAATGTTTCTCTCCTTATAGCCAGGGTAATTACCCCTCTGTTATGGCCACTGTGGCTTTACAGGGCACCCTGGTCACTAAACCTTACAGCCAGCGTCATTGAGACCTATCTTCTGCCACGTGCTGGGCTGAGCTAACTGGGCGTCTTGTTGTTGGAATATGGGGTGTTCGGAACAACTGCAGGGAGGCACACATACGTTTGGAATAACATCCATGTTTTGCAACTGGCTTGGCCGAGAGTCTTTAAACATATTCCGGACTCTTCCTCAGTCAACAAATGTGTAGTGTTTGACCTTTGTACAAATGTTCAAAATAGGCGGTACAGCAGTGATTGTCTGGCATTTTAAAACAATATAATTTTAAACTCAAATACCAACATGTGAGAAACAGTGTACTTTAATGTTGCAATAGGACCAACCAAACTCATACAATTCTCATAAAAAAGACATAATAGATTTTTTTTATAAATGCCCTGACAGTGTTCAATTGTTTGTGGATCTTCTTGTAGCCATTACCAGATTTATGAAGGTCTACGACCATCTGTCTCTTTTGAGCTGCTAGTTCTTTTGTTTTCTTCATGGTGTTGGCTGACAAAGGGATATTGCATGGGTGTTACCTCATTTTTATACCCTAGCGGAACAGGAAGTGATGTAATGTCTCAATATAGTTCCTTAAATAAGTGAAATGTAATTCCTAGTTTAAATTTGGTAGATGTAATTTACAATGATCTTTAAGGGTGCCATTGATAGTGAAGGTTGATTTGGAGGGCATTGATTTTTAATTTAATCAATGAATAATTTTGGTTGGTTCCATTGACACATTAATAAAGTACAGTATTTCTCACATATTGGTATTTTAGGTTTTTCTCTGTAATTGTATTATTTATATTTTTACAGTGCATTGCCAGTCAGGGTGCCAGTTTTTAGAGCAAACTGAGACTGAGAGCTCCTGAGTACAGTTAAGTAGTGTGTCAGCAGTGTGTCAGCAGTGTGTCAGTAGTGTGTCAGTAGTGTGTCAGTAGTGTGTCAGTAGTGTGTAATGGTGAATAGAGTAAATAAAAAAGAGTGGAGAGGAGGGAGGAGAGGGAAGAAAGAAGGTGACACTTCCGCTGTTCATCACATTATGGGTTTATTTGTTTTCAAGTCTTGGTTGACAAACAAATGTAAACCCGATTAATAGTTACATCTTGTAGTAATAGTTACATCTTGTGGAGCAGATAAGCATGAGCAAATATGATTGGCAGATGCAACAGACTCAGAGAAGTGATGAGTTTGGAGAGGGGGGTGGATTATATTTTTCTTTCCCATATTTGAATTGGAAATCAAGCCATTGTTTCCATGTTTTCCATCCCATTGGGTAAGCCTGCACCCAAACCTCCCCAAAGCTCTCACCAGTGGAAGGGACCAGATAAGCGTGGCCACCTGGGTCTAGCAGCCTCAGGTAGCCTGTATCAGGACAACCAGACACGTCACCCGCTGCACCCTAGGCTCTGACTGAAATGGCAACCTATTCTATGCATGCAGCATTTCTCCTGACCAGAGTGCTATTGTCCCTAGTCAGGGTTTCATTTGGGATGCGTTCACTATGTGGTTGGTTGGCGTTAAAGTGATCTTCCAAAAAGGCAAATAAGTTGGCTGCTGCCTCTCTGTCTTATTTTCATGACAGTGTACCATCTCCATACCCACACAACTCCATCATCTGTACAGTACTCCATCCCTGTTTCCTGTCCCACATCAATTGTACTGAGCGCCTCCATGGCCTTGTAGTGTCCCTCAGATCTTTATTCACTTAAGGGTTGTTCTGCCTGTGGAAAATTATTCCGCTTCATCCAGGACACGGTGGAGCGATCTGATCCAATCTGTCACTCATTTTTTCCCCCCTTTCAGCACTCATTACCTGTCTCTTTCATCCTGGCAGCTTGTAGCATGCAGGAGCAGATTGAAAAAGAAAGGGTAGAAATGGAGGGACAGAACAATCTCCGCCACACAGGGAGAACAAGGCTGAAGGCAATGATGCTGTGGCGTGCAGATGGCCACCATATTAAACACAATGCCCTGGCCGCGTTCAGAGGAGACAATCTGTGATGGTATCCATGGACTTTGTAGGTAATGACTTAAGGTACAAGGAAATGAAGCTGTGCTGTTATACCTCAGAGGTGGAGTAGTGGTATAAGCTCATGAATCCAGAGCACACATGACATCTGGCGATAGGGATTCCAGAGCCAGCTCAGCTGATTGTATGTGCCTTTCTGTCTACGTTCCAGTCTTCCTAGCCTCTGCTTCCCGCTATTGTGTCAATCAAAATTATAAAAAAATACTCCTGCCCTCAAATTCTTTATACAAAAACAAACAGGGAGACAACAGACTTCTTCTAAGGATGCTTAGCAGCAGTATGAGATGTGTGTGGACCTGTGTACCAGTGTGTAGTGAAGGTACAGCCCATCATATACTGTAGCCTGTGTTTCTGGTTGTTAGGGGAAG